>JAOQMP010000001.1:31337353-31357349 GCA_027563575.1 Erythroxylum pedicellare
CGCCTTCACTTTAAGAGCATTAAAAAAACTAACTAAAAACGAAGAGTTAGTTAGTGTAATGCATTGCAAATTGAGAATAGTTTGAATTGTCGGAAGAACAAACAGAAAACAAATGGTTAATAGTATGGGAGAAACAAACAGATAACAAAGAATTAAGGTTGCATAAATTGATTTAAGGATTTTATTTTTAACAACATTATTTCTTTAATCTTCATTTATTGGATTAATTTGGCTTATATGTATTAATAATTAAGATTTCTAATATCGAGTTAGAATTGAAAAAATTAATAATTTAAGTATTTTATTGTATTTTTTAAAATTCAGTTATAATTACAAAATTGAAGATAGGCTTCTTTTTATTAACCCAAACGTAAATATTAAATACACATTTAAAAAAAAAAAAAAGGCCAAGTCCTTTTCATTGGAAAAAGTATTCAAGCACATAAAATAAATATCCAAATGGAGGACATCACCGCAGATAGTTATGGCATAATCTGGAGGCCACAGTGTCTCTTCTCTCATTTCTACCGATAACTCCATAGCCCACTTGGAACAGGCGATCTCAATTAGTACGCTTTGTATACTCTTAATCCCAATTTCTGTTCTTTGAGACAATTTGACATGCATCTATCTTGCAACCAATCCATCTCTAGTTTCTTGGGACCATTTCGTTTATCATGGCTGTATTAGTATTATGCTCTTCCATTATGTGCTGTAATTATGTATATTATAACACTGCTTTCGTTGAACGCAACGGGGTTTCCACCTTAATCCATGGTAAAGGATCTTTTAGAGGTGCAAAGGCTGACACTTTGAAGTTCATACGATGTGGGTCTGTGGAAAATGGGAAGAAATGCATGAAAAGGCATGTCAATATATCACGGGTTGCAACAAGATGGGAGAGGGAGTTGGTGGTGGTGAAAGGTAAGTCGAATAATGGGCTATCTTCTGACGAAGTTATGGGGGTTCTTGTCTCAATTTCAGACCCAAGTGAGTGTCTTTTGTACTTCAACTCAGTTGCCGAGTTGCCCAGTGTTGTTCATACGACCGAAACGTGTAATCACATGCTTGAAGTCTTGAGTGTTCATAGGAGGCTAGAGGATATGGCTCTTGTGTTTGATTTTATGCAAAAAAGGATAGTAAGGAGGAGCTTGGAGACTTATTTGGCCATATTTAAGTGTCTTGGTATTAGAGGGGGGCTTAGACAAGCACCCTATGCTCTTAAAAGGATGAGAGAGGCAGGATTCATACTGAACACGTATTCATACAATGGTCTCATCTATTTGCTACTTCAGACAGGTTCTTGTAGTGAGGCTTTGAAGGTATACCGAAGAATGATTTCAGAAGGTCATAAGCCTAGTCTAAAGACTTATTCCGCCCTTATGGTAGCTTTAGGAAGGAGAAGGAATACGGAAGCTGTGATGGATTTGTTAAACGAGATGGAAAATTTAGGACTTAGACCTAATGTGTATACGTATACCATATGCATTAGAGTGCTTGGGAGAGCTGGAAAAATTGATGAGGCATGCAAAATGTTGAAGACAATGGATGATGAGGGATGTGGGCCTGATGTTATTACTTATACAGTGCTCATTGATGCTCTTTGTACCGCTGGAAATCTTGACCAGGCTGTGGAATTATTTGTGAAGATGAAAGCTAGCAAGCACAGGCCTGACAGAGTGACTTACATTACCTTGATGGACAAATTCAGTGATCATGGGAACTTGGATATGGTCAGACGATTTTGGATGGAAATGGAAAGTGATGGTTATGTTTCTGATGTGGTGTCGTACACTATACTTGTTAATGCCTTGTGTGGTGCTGGAAAATTTGATGAATCATTCAATCTGTTGGATATAATGCGGGACAAAAGGATTTTGCCAAATCTTTACACTTACAACACATTGATTTGTTGGCTTTTGAAGATGGATAAGTTGAATGAGGCTTTAGGTCTTTTCAACAAAATGGAAGCTCTGGGTGTTGAACCTACTGCTTTCACACATATCCTTTTCATTGACTACTATGGAAAATCTGGTGACTATGGAAAAGCTATTGCGACCTTTGAGAAGATGAAAACTAAAGGAATAGTTCCAGATATTGTTGCTTGCAATGCATCTTTGTACAGTGTTGCTGAAAAAGGTCACATTGGAGAAGCTAAAGCTATTTTTAATTGGCTTAAGAGTAGTGGGCTTGTTCCCGATTCAGTGACCTATAACATGATGATTAAGTGCTATAGCAAGGTGGGGCAAGTTGATGAAGCCATAAAATTACTATCAGAGATGTCCAAGAACAGATGTGAACCAGACGTAATTGTGATTAATTCATTGATTGATACACTTTTCAAAGCTGGTCGAGCAGATGAAGCATGGAACATGTTCTCGAGGATGGAAGACATGAAACTTTCTCCTACGGTTGTTACCTACAACACATTACTAGCTGGATTAGGGAGAGAGGGTCAAGTCCAAGAGGCAATTAATCTATTCAAGAGTATGACTGGGCATGGGTGTCGCCCAAATGTTGTAACTTTTAACACACTCCTAGATTGTCTTTGCAAGAATGATGAGGTTGATGTTGCTTTGAGAATGCTTTACAACATGACGCTGGTGGATATTACTCCCGATGTTCTCACATTCAATACTATCATTCATGGATTTATAAAAGAACATCGAGTTCGTGATGCAATATGGATCTTCCATCAAATGAGGAAATTCCTCAACCCTGATTATGTAACTTTCTGCACCCTCCTTCCTGGTGTTGTGAAGAACGGACATATAGAGGATGCTTTAAAGATTGCAAAGGGCTTCATTCACAAGGCTGAGTCTGGAATAGATGGGTCATTTTGGAAAGAATTAATGGAAGGAATTTTGACTGAATCTGGAACAAAAAATGCTATCTTATTTTGTGAAAGGGTGGTATACCATCGAATTTGCTGTGATGACTCCATATTGATGCCAATCATTAAGGTTTTATGTAAGCAGAAAAACATCCTTGTTGCTCAAAGTGTATTTACAAGGTTTACCAAGGAACTGGGCATTAAACCAACACTTGAAACATACAACTTTTTAATTGATGGTCTTCTGGATAGCTGTAAATCTGAAATGGCTTGGAGTCTCTTCCAGGAGATGAAGAGTTCTGGTTGCTCTCCAAATGTTTTCACCTATAATGTATTACTTGATTCTCTTGGGAAATCTGGAGAAGTAAACGAGCTTTTTGAGCTGTATGAGGAAATGCTTAGCAAGGGATGCAAGCCCAACACTATAACTCATAATATTATTGTCTCCAACCTTGTGAAGACTAATGCTTTGGACAAGGCTATTGACTTGTTCTACAGTCTTGTAAGTGGTGATTTCACTCCAACTCCTTGCACCATTGGCCCCATAATTGATGGACTTCTCAAAGCAGGCAGACTTGAGGAGGCGAAACAGTTATTCGAGGATATTTTTGACTATGGATGTAAGCCTAACAGTGCCATTTATAACATTATGATAAATGGCTTTGGGAAAACTGGTGATGTGGATGCTGCTTCTGACTTATTCAAACAGATGGTTAGAGAAGGCTTAAGACCAGACTTGAAAACATACACTATTCTTGTCGATTGCTTGTGTACGGCTGGGAGAGTGGATGATGCCCTTCACTACTTTGAGGAACTAAAGCAGTCTGGCCTTGATCCAGATTTGGTTGCTTATAACCGTATGATTAACGGGCTTGGAAGATCACGGAGGGTAGAAAATGCTCTCTCTCTCTTCAATGAAATGCAAAGTAAGGGTATTAAACCAGATCTCTATACCTATAATTCCTTAATACTGAGTCTTGGGGTTGTTGGAATGATAGAGCAAGCATCGAAGATTTATGAAGAGTTACAACATGTAGGTCTTGAACCTAATGTGTTTACCTACAATGCTCTTATCCGTGCATACAGCATGTCAGGCAATCCTGGTCTTGCATATACTGTCTACAAGAAGATGATGGCTGAGGGATGCAGCCCCAACGGAGGAACCATTTTGCAGCTTCCAAATTAATCCTCTTACTTCAGATGTATGCAGCTGGTTACTGTTTGAACTTGTTTACTGATCTTCTGCTCAAGGGTTCTTAGGTATGCCCTTTAATTTTGTTCCCACAGATTTTCTTTGAAGATGGCTTTGATGCTAAGTTTACATTCAAAAATTTCAGGATCTGCGTTTTCCCTTGGCATATCTGTTAAAAAGTTCATTGAAGAAACGCTTGATCCTGATTAATTATGATGCGTATCCTGATTCTGAAAATGCTGCAACGATCTCATGTATATATCTGCAGATGTCTGATTTGCTTGGCTGTTCAGAATCCATCATCTCCGGAAGCTGCACTTTCCTCCGAATACCGCAGGCAGTTTTGTTCAAGGGATCCTATCTTTTCTGCGATTAGGATGTGCATCGAAGGAGTCTAATAAGAAGTATCATATGTATATATCTGCAAATGCTGGTTTCAGTTGGCACATAATTTGTCAATCTGTGAACTATCTATGTACATTCCATTTCCATACATTCATGGCATTCGCAATTTGTCGGGTTCCTCCATTGAAGGCCTATAAGCTAATCTAGCAATCCATCATGAGGCTGCCAGGCTTCACAGTAGTTAACCACGTTCAAGACAACCAAACCTGCTAATATGATTTCCAAGCATAAATGGGAGAGGAAAAAAAAAGAGGAGAGGAGTTGTTTTATCTTCACCTGACTGCTTATCTACTTCTACTATAGAATGGGCATGTGATCTTAACAATTCAATTAAATTTAACTTAAGAATTAATTAATTTTTAAATTTAATATAATTTGATCCAACGTAAACTCGAGTGACACTCTTTAGCTAAACTTGAATTCCTATTTTTGTTTATGAATTTAACCGTTACCCGATTCAATGAAATACCTAATTTGTAATTGCATTGCGGAACGGGCACTCTCACATTTCTCATGTCAAACAGACGACTTTCTTGCACAAGTGCATATAGCCATTTATCTCTCTGCTTTTTCTTCTACAGATCCTCTCCTCTCTCTTATCTGCTCATCCTCCACAAGCACCTACAAAAGATATTCCCAAAGCCCTCCCTTTCACATTTCGTCTCTCACCATGACCCCTTCTCTCTCTAAATCTTTCTCCAATCGTCTCTCTAAAATGGCCCCAGTTGGACCAAATCTCGTGTTTTGGTTACCAAAACAAAAATTTGTAAAAAGAAAGAAATTTCATACATGGATTGATAGCTAGATATGGCTTCAATTTTCCTCCAACCGTCCATAACTCTTCTATCCCCTTTAACATGCCAGAATTGCCCTCCTGTCAAACCCTGTCTCCGCTACTCTTCCTCTAAACTCTCTTGTCTCTCCTTCATGGGCTTTTTCGGGTTCTCCCCTTACATGGAGAGACGGAGTTCCACAGAAAGAAACTTTCTTTCCTTTTCGTACTCTTATTATATGCTTCTCTTGGGATTCTCGGTACCTACCTTCCTATTGTAGTTCAATAGGGTTTTGTTTGTTTCCTCCATTTAGCATACCCATTTTGATCTCTCTATTTGCTTTGTCTTTGTGTTTCCCAGTTCGTATTACAAAAGATTCAATTTTGCATCGAGGGTTCTATTCGTTTTTTACTAATTTAGTTATTCTATGTTCTTTCTTTTGTATTTGTAGATGATATATTTCTAGGACACCGTTGGTTTTTGGTTAATCCGTGAGAATTTGCTTGGGAGATACCATGTCTAAGAATACCAAGAAAAGGCTTGCTCGTGATAGTCCTCAATCGGAAAACGGAGACTCGGACTCCATGCTTAAATTTGAACATGAAAGCCTAGTTCAACATTACTTGACTTTGCAAAAGGTTAGTCCTTTTGGTTTTCTGTTAGTTCTGTTTTGTGTTCTTAGAATTTCTTAACTACAAAATCCCACTTGAAAGTTCGGATTTTGTAAGCGATTTTGGCATGTTTAGTTCAAGAACAGAATCTTAAGAGAAGGAATTGCATTGTAGTTGTGTAACATTATTTGAGGAGAATTTCTATTTCAAGAACAATTTCGTTACATTGTTGGTGTTTGCCTTAAACTAATTGAAGTTTGAACTTTTATGTCACTTACGTACATCTTCAATTTGGGGATGGCTTCAGTTTTTCTTTTTGGTTTCTTTAGGACTTTGTTGCAAAGAAGAAAAAGTTGCAGATTGTAAAGCAGAAGAGATATACCCTTTTGGATGATATCCGGTATGTTATTACTTCGCTTGTTTTTCTTATGATTCATGGCTCCTCATTTGCTAGATAGGAAGGTAATCAGCACCTGAATTGATAATGTTAAACCCTAATCTTTAGATTCCTTAGACGGAGACATAGATATTTGATGGAGATGCAAACTAATGAGGTTCAAAAAGAGAGAGGTCTTGTTCCACCACAAGATTTATCTATGCATTGTGAGGTTGTTGAAGAGCCTTTGAGGGTGGAAGATAAGCCCAAGAGTTGTTTAACTAAAGGCAAGAGTCTTGAGAAGAAGAAAATTTCGTGGCGGGATCAACTGGGTTTGAAGGTTCAGGAGCCCTGTATATTGTCAGCCAAGGATACGTCTTGATATTTGTGTATGATAATTCATTAACTATTGATTAGCATTACATACAGAATAACATCAATTTATCTTCATTTTACATGTAAATTGTAAAGAGGAGTTTTTGATGCTTTTGTCCACAGTAAAATATCCATTTGTCAGATTGAATCCTTTGTCAATGTTTTTCAGATGTTCCTGTGATGGTAACTGTTTGAAAACAATTAAAGATGACAAATTGAGTACAGGAACATCTTCCTCTTTCTTATACTTAATCTGATTTCTTGTTTACATACTTGTGTTGCCGTATTGTTTGGGGCGTAGCCTGATACTGCAACTGAAGAATGCTAGAAGTACAATATCAGTTATTTGGCAGAGATGATAAAGAGAGGGATTGAATCTATGGCAGTACTCCCTTGAGCATTTAGGGAAGATTATTTCTCAATGCGGTATTGGCACATTCAGTTGCAGAGAAACAAATGTGACAAACGAAACATAGAGGATATCGGGTTGATAGAACTGTCATTTGAATCAGGATCTCCAAACTGGACAAGACACAGCTAAGATGGTTGTCGTATTGGAACATCTTCCTGGTTTATTGTATCTAACTGTGTTCTCCCTTTAGATCCCAGCTCTTCTGCAACAACAAAGTCATTCCATTGTTTCCCAGCTCCTGTTCCTTCTGCACAGAGATCTTCCTAAATTGCTCTTCATCCTTCTTCTAAACTGATCCTGATGGTATCAAGTTCTGGTTTTCTCAATGTGATTGAATGGGATTGCTTTATATTATGTTGGAATGCTGTATATTAAATTGACTAGATTGGGGTAGGATAGTAACTGAGGCAAGAAAAGCAGTGTTCATAGTTCCTCACAATGTACCGTTTATAATCAGCCTCGTGCTTTTGCTTGGCTCTCCAGCCAAAAACTTGCACAACTTTCCATTTACCTCAATTATGCTCCATCCAGGAGTTTTAACAATCCCTGATTCTTCCATGGCGTGTCTCCATCTTTCAGCTTCGTCCAACTGACCACATGACGCGTACAAATTGGCAAACATCATCAACTCGCCGTCACTAAGGTAGGGAGCCCTGGAAAAAGCAAGTTGTATCACTCTTGCACCAATTCTCAGGTCCTGATTATTTACACAGGCACTAAGCAGAGCACCCAAAATGGATGCTCCAAGCTCAAATGGCATGGCTTCCACTAATTGGTAAGCTTGATCCAGGCGCCTGGCCCTACCTAAAAGATCAACCATGCATCCATAGTGCTCTAACTTGGGAGATATCCCAAACTCCATTTTCATGCAATCAAATAACTGGCAACCCTCTTCAATGAGACCTGAATGGCAACAGGCGCTGAGTAGGCATATAAAAGTAATGTCATCAGGTTTTACACCATATAGGCTCATCTCGCCGAAGAGTTTGAGAGCTGCATAGCCATGACCATTAAGTGCCAGTCCAGAGATTAAGGCATTCCAACAGTAAATATCCTTTACTTGAGACTTGTAAAACGCCAACAAACATTGGTCTATGCTTCCACATTTGGCATACATATCAATCAAAGCTGTAGTTACATGGGGACTAGATGCAAGTCCATTATCAATGGCGTAGATGTGTACTTCTTTGCCTTTTTCCAGTGATCCCAAATGGGCAGAGGCAGATAAGACACCAGTTACTGTAACAAAATCAGATGCACAACCTTGAGCTATCATTTGGCCAAACAAATCAAGAGCCTCTTCGTAGAGTTGGTTCTGTAAACATCCTGTAATCATTGCGTTCCAAGTGATGACATTTTTAATGGGCGTTTCCCTGAAAAATTTACCAGCTGTTTCCATATCCCCAACTCGGGCATATGCTGTTATAATCGAGTTCCAAGAAACAGAATCTCTCAGAGTCATTTCATCAAATACTCTCCTAGCAGAAACTATCATACCTTTGCTAGAATACCCAGAAATCATAATATTGAACGAAGTTAAATCCTTCAGAGGCATCGAATTAAACAGATTCAACGCCTCCTCCATCATCCCATTAGAAGCAAAGGCATCCAACATGGAGTTCCAAGCAACGACGTCTTTTTTAGGCATTATATCAAACATTTTACACGCATCGGCGACACGGTTAAACGTACTGTACATGTTCATCAAAGCAGTCTGTACAAAAGCGTGGGTGGCAAAACCAGTTTTCAAGGTGTGGGCATGGAGGGCAAACCCAACACAAGAGGTGGAACAAGTCCCAGCTGCTTTGAGCAGAAGTGGGTACGTGTAGTTGTCAGCAACAATACCCAGGAGCTGCATATTGAGGTAAGTAAGTATAGCTCCTTCTGGGTCTCCCACGTGAATTCGCTTCTTGATACTCTCATTCCACGTCCTCTGCACAGGTGTCGGTAAGAAGCCGTTGCAGGCTAAGAGCGACATTTCTTGGTATGGAACTGAGCCTGAGGTCTCAAGATAGTGACTTTCACACCTTTCAGTTTAGTCCTGGAATGGTTCTGCCTAGATTTGGATACTGGCTTTACTTTTTATCCTCACTTTTCTTTATAATTACATTGAAAGTTTTGGATTTTCAGCCAGAGTCTCCCTTATCCTGCATCGCCTATTATTACTATTATTTACCTTTTGGAAGATATTGCTTCACCAAGAGAGAGAATAAAAAACAGAACATAAGATGGCCAATGAATTTCTGAAGAATTACATCTCTTAATCTTTTTGACATAGGCATACGAGGAAAGTTTTTTCCTTCAACCAAATTTGAATCAGATGAGCAATAAGCTATGGATATGGACCTTCAGCGAAAGACAGGCAAGGAAATATCATTTCCATATCCTACATTTTCGTCAGCTCATTAAGGTTCTGCTTCTAGACGTGTCAAAATTCAATCTCTGTGTGTTAAAGACGAGATGGTTCTGCACCGTACAAGAACGTTGAACTTTCTGCCTACAACTTTGAGCAATTTCTTAAATCCGGATAGTGTTGTTGAAGTTTTACTTTCCATCCATGTTGCTTACCAGAGAGACCAATTCAACGTTTTCGATCACTTGAGTTTCAGTTCCCTCTTTTGCGCCAGAGATTTCAGTTGGTAGTATAGTAGCATTCTGATCAGCATTTGGAACCAAATATAGCAGACAAAGTGGACTGAGTCTCAATAAGTTTCTGATCAGGATGGCCAGCCAGAGGTTATCAAATGTTGTCCGAGTAACATGTAATACATGAAGTAGGAGCCCTCCAACCCATGAAGCGGTGAAGAGTCCAAAGTTATCAATCGACATGAGCAGAGCAAAGAAAGTTCCTTCAATTCCAGGGGGACAAAGCTTGGAACTGAGTACAAGAAGAGGCATCCATTTGAGCCTTCCAATTACATGAGAGAAACTCGCATCAAACACAGCAAAAAAATAATCTGGTATTCCAAGTTTCAAGTTTAATCGTGTCACCATCATCAAATCGAGCATCCCAATCAAACCAAAGAGGAATTGAGTCCAAAATAGCAAATCTCTGAAGGGATGATCTTTAAGAATATTTTGATAAAGTAATGCCCCCAAGAAGGACCCGGCTGCAGCAAACGACGAAATGAAACCAATGGTATCCTGCTCAAAGCATGCACAGGTAATGTTGCTAATATAGTTGTTATAAGCATTGGTCTAAGCTAACATAATGCATGCATAAATTTTACTTGAAATCATTTGTGAATCAAGAGAAAATAAGTGGAATCAAGTGGTTCCTGGAGATTAGATATCTTGATAATATCATGCGTCACTGTCCAGAGACTGGAAAGAACAAGTACAGAATCATATACCTGGGAGAAGGATGGGCCCTCCTTTGAATCTGTATACCAGTAGAACAACCCTTCATGAATGTTCAAACTCAAAGCGAGGGATAAGTACATATACAAACATGGTCTCCACACTTCTGGGAACTTCAATGTATTCCACATAGACTTGCCAGCTTCAAAGATATTATTCTGGTGTCCCTGAGCAACCCATGATATTGCAATCTGAAAGTGGAAATATCGAGTAAAAGAAAGAAGTGCGGAAAGAAATACCTCTCTATAAGGAGGATTTTGGTTGTTGGATTCATTGAGTATTATTCCTACCAGACATACAAGTCCAGCTGGAATTGTCAGCAAGCCTAGGACCCCCTACCACAGAAGACGAATAAGTCTACCAACACATTCTTAAATGGAGGAATGTAAATTGTTAAATCGTAACAGTCATGAATATGCAATTAAGTCAAGAAGCAGCCAACCTTGGGGCCAAGTAGGCGAACAAAAACACCACTCATGAAGTATCCCAGTAAAGCACCAATCGATGAACTGAAAGCACACAAGCTTTGCATGTCAGATGCAAGTGTAGGATGAATATTACTGTTCTCTGCCACACAAGCATCTATCGTCACGTCTGCCATTGCTACATACATACTTTGAGTAGTCAATAAAACTACAGCAAACAGAATATGGAGCTTCTCATTCAAAGACAACAGGAGTGTGGAGACCACACCAAGGACGCCTGAAATAGACATGAGGAACAAAAGATAGAAAAGAAAATATTATTTTACGTTTGATAATGCAAAATAGTGAATAATATGTTGCTTTTACATAATCATGCAATTCAATTCCATCATGCATTACACAATGGCTCTCAGTGAAAGATATTCATGTCAAGCATTCTCCACATGAGATATGGACTTGAAAAGAAGGAATCTATATGATGAACCTTTTTCACTACATTGAGTTTGGATGGTATCTTATTCCAGTGCATACAGTTGAAACAGTGAGAAACAATCACACATAATGCTTGAGTTATGCAAATGACAACAACAAGGTAGAAGTTGCATATGAAAGAATGTTCACATTGTACAAAACTTCCGACATTTCAAACTCCAGTTTTAGACCACTAGCAATTTATACAAAAAGCTTTAAATACAGGGTCTTTATATTTTAGCTACAGAATAAATGAGAAGTTCTCACATTCTTATACTAGCAGGCTCCTACACAAAGCAATGGCAAATCGTCGTCAGACAAATAGATTGTAGTTCCACGTAGACATTTGGAAGAGAGATTAATTTCCCCAAACTTAGCAACAAATGACAGTCTTACTCCACCAGGTAGATATATTTTCTGTAATGCCATGTACAAGCCTTAATTGAGATCTGGAATTCTTGAAACACTTACATACTTGGTTATATCGAACTTAAAAGAAGGCATCCACATTAATGGATTCCATCCAACAATCTGCAAAAATATGATATGTCAATAGTAAGGAAGATCCTTCCTTCTCATTTCCAGAAGCAAACCTCCCTGAGCATTTTGCATAGCTCCCTGAGCATTTAAACAATGTAACCAAAGTTTAAATAATTACATTAATCATACTTGGTTCTATATTCACTACTAACAACCATGGCATCTTTCTTTACTTCCAAATAACCACCGAAAATTCTTTCCTTTCTGGGTAAAGCTCCTTCTTGTGCATTTTCCCAGAAGCTTAAGATGCCAATTGATTTTGATAGGAGGTTAACCACTATATCACCAACTCTCCCTTCTCATACGTGCTTTAAAGCCTACACTGATTAGAACTTCATCTCTAACTTATTTCACATCAATCCAAAACGTGCAGAAAGATTAAATCTCTACAATAGGAAGTAAAGCATAAACATCCCAGCAAACTCCTCAACAAGTGCTATGCTATATAAGTCCAACCTTGATCTCAATTTCCAAGCACACCCTTTACCTATTTTGGGGTCTAAAACCCTACTTGCTGGTCAAATGGCGAAAGAAGCCAGATCAATTACCAATTTGGTACAAAGAATTAAGCGGATGGAGTTAGGCAATGCTTGAAACTTTTCATGTTTGCAATTTCGAAGAGCATAAGTGAACATGTAAACGAGATCTTATATCAATGACAAGCTCAAAAATGGAAAACAAAAGGCTTTTTTTATGAAGAGATCTCAACATAAAACGGCAAGGTAAATGATGGGGAAGAAATCCCAACTGCTAATATGCAAAAACTTACCAGCAAAGACGAAATAAGGGCGTCTACGATACCCCAGAACTGGAAGAACATCTGTGAGGAGACCCCATACAGGCTTAACAAGCCAAGGAATCGAGATGATCCCTTGATAAATCTGAGACTCAGAAGGCTGAACCTTTTGAACATCCTTCATATAATACTCCGTCCCCACACGAGCTAAAGCTCCACCAAGCCCCTGACTTATTCCATACACAATAACTACCGCAAGCACATAGCTCCAATGCGTCTCAGACGCGAGCCTATTCAGCCAATATATCGGAGCCAACAAGCGGTGAGAAGAACATCGTCTTTCTGGTTTATGCTCTTCATAAGCTCCCTCATTACAGGGTCGAAGACTCAATGTCTCAGATTCTTCGTTAGAGAGTCGTAGACTCTTAGCCTCCAACATGATTCACTCACTCAGTCTCTATCCAAACTCAGATTAGCTAGAAAAAGGAACAAACGAAGAATAAGGAGGAGGCAGAAGTTTCAAGGAATAACAATTTCTTCAGTCAGTACAATGTCAGATTCAGCCCAACCAGCCTGGTGACTCTGCGACGACTTTTTTGAACACGCCCACAAGGTATATGCCTCTATATATATATACCAACGCCCCCAACAGAAATAGTGCTTGTAGTTGAATAAATGGTACGTATGGAACCGGTGATCTTATTAACTGAAATGTAAAAATTGGATTTTTTATACTAAAAAATTATAAAAATCAAATCGTTATGGGCTAATCTGACCAGATATTTCATTTACTGTATTGAAGTTGACAAATCCATATATATATATATATACACACACACACACACGTGACAATGATACCATTGGTGTCTGAAATGAGCAAGATGACTCCGTGACGGCCGGGGGAAGAGTAATGATAAAGCCAACTAATGAGCTCCGAACTTTCATCAAAGTCTATTCAGTACATAGGATTGGTCTGGTCTGTTTCCAGGAATAGGATTTTGAGACTTGTTACTAAACTTTGGAATCATGTCAGTTTCAGGATCAGGATTACTAATAAACATCAAACACTAGCATTATAATGAGATGACTTAAACAAAAAGCAATTCTGGCACTGAAACTAGTTGTTTATGGAGTATTACTTGCCTACTCATTTCTCTTTTTGGCTATTTTTCATAAATAAATAAACTTGCTACTAACCACCTGATAAGATTATTACATTCCAATATACTAATCTTTTCATTGCGCAGGGTTCCAATCCAATATTAAATAAAGCGGTGTTTTGCAGTTGTATGTGAATATATATATCCTATCGAGACAAGAAAAAAGCTGCTTACTTTGTTTCCAATGCCTTGTTAAACTAACTTGCTTGGCTTTGTTGAGTAGTTGTACTAGGAGCACTGAATCCACTGATCTGAAACCTATACCTTGGGGATTATTGTTTTTGACAATTATAAGCATATATTATAACCCTTTAGTTTTTAACTTGACCTAGTAATTCCAAGCAGCAATTCTAGCAGCCCTAATGCAGTTGGTTCATGTGAAACAAACATATAGTAACTCGACCAAAATGATTTATTCCTGAGACTAGGAAAGCCATGTTAGGTTGGTTCACAAGATAGAAAACAATACAACTATGATCAAACGATCATGAAATATTATTCATATTTGCATTGCACTAGCTGAAAAAATATACCAAATTCAAGCAGCAAAGGAAGCTTAGCAAGTCATAACTAAACCAAAATCCACCATCATTTCATCTCGGGTAGCTCTGCTCCATATTCATCAAACATGGCAAATCAAACAGATAATCATGTCCAAATGTGAATTGGATGAAATGCAAAAGGGCTAGCATCAACCAGAAAATAAATAAATGTGTTTTAGAAGTCATTACAAAACCTAAAGCATAAAAATTTCACAATAAGACAATTGCAGAAACTGCCACATGCATTGACAACACAAAAACCCTGTTCGTCCTCATAAGCAAATAGCAGTTATTTCCAAGATCCAAATCAGTAATGTAGAGATTAAACACTCATTTCATGCTTTAAGGACAAGATTCAATTGATTGTTACCACCGCAGTGGAACCAATAGTAAGCTTTGCCCCTCCTCTCCAATGGCAAAAAGTAAGATATGAACCCCTTAAAAGATCCATCCCGCATGAAGGCATTTATGGTTTTACCATTTTATCATACTTCGCTCCAAGAGCTACTACGAACTAGCTAACTGGATATTCATCCTATCAGCCCAGTTGTATAGATACCCCGATAGTTGATAGTTCTCAGGAACACGAGTTTTCTTTTCCTACACCAAGTTCATGCCCTAACACCAGAAGCACCTTCAACCACTTTAAAGGTTCAGAACTTCTGAAAGCTTTGGGCTGCTATACAACACCACACAAGCAACCAGAGCGCCCAAAAGATTGGCTAAGCAAATAGTGTTCGAAACCCATGCAGAAACAGAATTGTATCAAACAGGTCATCACATCAAGCAGAAGTAAATAGTCCGACAAGAAATAATGGATTCACACATCAGTTGAGTACTTACTGACAACAGTAAAATGACTAAACATCGTAAATTCAAGCATTTAAAGCTAAACTTGACACAACTTGAACTTATTTATATAATCACGGAATGTTATGAACATAACAAAAGGCATTCATTACTCGATGCCCACAAAGCAGAGAGCCTCAAACCGACACCACCTAACACGTACCAAAGGAAACCAACCAACAGAGTTCAATACAGATACAACACAACGAAAGCTTCAAACTTTTTTCCCCATTATTTAAGAGACCACACGACCAACAACAGGGTATTTAGCTTCAAACTTCTTCTCCCAGTCAGTAAGAACATCGATCTCCTTGTCGGAGAGCCCATCCAGAGAAGGGCAAACATCTTCTTCGTTCTTGCTCATCTTGGCAAGAGCTCTGCTGGCGTCTTTACCGGCGAACATGGAGTAAGAGCCACCGGGGCCGTAGAAGTTCTTGCCAGTGGAGACATCGAAAACTCGACACTTGATTGCTACGTAAATGGGCTTTGATGGGTCTGAACCATTGTAGTGGCTCAGTTGCTCCGCCGTGAACTCCATGGTTTGGGTGATTGAGATGGGATTGGGTATTGAGGACTGGGGACTGGGGACTGGGGACTGGGGACTGGGGAAAGACAATTCAATTCAATGATTTTGGGAATGGTAGGTATTAGGTAACGCAACTACCAAGGAACTGGATATGGACACGACACCCCATTAAATGCGAAAAACCACTCTTGTGTGAATGAAACGATGATCTTAAATTTCCTCCACATTTTTTGGTTAAATGAGCCAAAACATTCAAATTTTTATCAATTATAAAATAAAATGCATCCAAAAGCTAATATTTAACAACATTTATGGCTTTTAATACATTAAAAGAGTGATTTCTTGCATTATTACACCTTCCTTTTGTTTTATGTTCTTATGTCTTACAATTTTGCTTTATGTTTACAAATCAAGATTTTTCTCATAATTATACAACTAACCCAGAAATATTCTAAATAGTAACATTTTTTGTAAACTTGAAACTAAAAATTCTTAAGCCAATCATACTAAAGTTATTGTTAAGATATATGTTATGATATCTCATTATTTAATTTTGGACATTATTAAATTTAGTTAGATTTATGTAAGACTCTTTTGAGATAAGTTTGATAAAGTTTAAAATCTTAATTAAGATGTGATTTAAATAGATATCCTATTTTGTAATCAATGGCTATTTAAAGAAGCAAAATTTTCTGAAAATTTGACTTAATTATAGCAACTGAATTGTGGCTAAAATTTGGGTAAGATATGGGCTGAAGTAGTGTTGATTTTTAGCATGAAAAATATAAGGTTTCATATGACCTTGGTAGCTGTGATTTTAGGAATCTTTTTGAAGATTTTCGACAGCAAATTTGTTGTGATATTATTTTGTGTGTTGCTGAATTTTCGGTTAAGTGGATCACATGATTTTGGGATTGAGATTTTGGTTGTGCTTATGATTTTCTACTACTATACATTCTTTTATTCTTAAACAAAAATTGTTGTATCACAAGTGAAAGTAATTAAACTATATGAAAATCCTACAAACGTAAGCAAGATATATCGAACTACGTTACTAAATCTTAGGTGTTGATTTGTTTATTTTGCGTTTATTTTTTTTTTGTGTTAAAAACAACTATAGCTTAACCAAATTTTTTACAAAATTACATCCTTTCAAATTTTCAATTAGAATTTTGTTAGATATAAGCTTGACAAAATTAGCTTGGCTTAAATTGATTAAATTTCAAGTTGAGTTTGATTTTATTTTCAAACTTTTAAAATTCAAGTTGAAACGTCTAATTTGACATGATTAAAAGCTTAAAATTTTGAAGCGACACAATATTTTTTTGGTATAAAAAGACATCGTTTTTAATTTTTAAAAATATAAATATATATTTAATTAAGTCCAATCAGAATTTGAGCTAAAGGCTAATCTAACCTTATCCATTGCCATCTTTGACCGAATATAAATAACAGTACGGGAGTTGTGAAAATTGTTAAAACTTCTATCAGCAACTTAAAGCTTTCATCCTATCTAACAACGGTTCCCCTCGTAATTGTTCATCCAAATCCAATCGAGTTAAAGATTGAAAAGGAAGAACAAACAAAACAAAACAATAACAATAGCCTATATTTATCCTCTTAAACCATCTGAAACTGCAATAATCCCAAGCCTGTTTACTAAATGACATCAAATTCAAGTGAGTCTCCGCTGTAACATGTCCACTGCAGATCTAACGAACCAATTGTGGAGAATGCAGAATTTTAAGTTCGGCAATCCATTGTTGATGCTCATCCCAGAATTTTCACATAACGAGTAACTTAATGCAGAGTAATACCACCACCCGAATATTCAACCTCCTGCAAGTGAAGATTAAAATCGTCACCAATAACTCCAGGCTAACATAGGTCATGGAAGCGTCTTGTCACGACAAATATGGTGCTCGCAAAAGTTTATCAAGTTAATGGCGAAGAAATGTAGGGTAAAGACAAGCTTGAAGTAACCGTGTCCCGAAGCAAACTTCTCAAGGTGTGTGCTATTGATGGATTTGCAGATCATTCAGGAATCATGAACAACGAATAATGAACCGTATTGACATCATATTTTCATTAAACGATATACTTCTCGAGACAAAAAAAGATGACCTAAGCAGGGGGTAAGGATGAAACCCAGGCTGATGCGTGGGTTGGAAGAAGGCCTAATGTGTTAAGCTGCCAGAATGGAAGATTTACATAAGCAGATAAAACACTGGATGTGCTAAATTCTTTTAACTGTTAAAAAACGTAAGTTCAGCAAGATAAGGACAATAGATCTGACCTTCCATGTACCCAGAGCCAAACCCCCCAAATTTAGGGCAACAAAGAGTAACTTGGGCCCAAGAAGATCTACCGTACTGTCTTTATAAGGGTCAAAAACTGCAGATAAGAAATGGGGAGTGGAATAAAATTCTGAACAATGACCTTCATAAGAGTTGTATGTAAGCAGGATATATCATATAAACTGTAATGAGAAAAGGCAGCAAACGGAACAAGGTCTCCAATGTAAAGAAAATAACAAGGCACATGTTATATTCAGAAATATAGCACCTTTTACAACAGCATAACAGGATGTATAAACATATTGTTAGAGATCGTACATTATAAATGATGTCCTCTTTGGCAATTGGCCCCATTAGGCTTTGGCATGTGGAGGAATTTTGTGGATAACAATATGCTTTCCGTTAATACAAATAAGATCATTTCTTTTGGCATATATGCGAGTGACCTATCTTGCTAATTGAGATAGAACACATGTTTAATCAGTAGTTGTTATACACCCTAGAGTGGCCTGGCAAAGCTCTATCTACCAACAATGTAAAAATTCAGCTGGGGCTTTAGGAAGGCATGAGTTGTCCTTTTTTTTGGCATTTTCTATCTGTCTCTTCAGAGAATACGATCTTACAGTGATGAAGAAAAAATGCGAAAATGACTGATGTGCAGCACACACACGCGCGTATATATAAGCAGCAACAACTTGTAAGTTTGTATCAGCATACCAATTCCAACGGTTCGAAGAGCATTTATGAGCTGCAAAAGAGCTAATCCCAATGCTAAACAGATGGACTATACTGCCATCCACATCATAAATCCCATCATGAACAAATTCTTCAAAGGGCTTGTGCTACTTCCCAAGCTTTCTTTCATAAATTATGAGGTCATACTGTTAACTAGCACATCATCTGTTTCGTCCAATAAATGCAAATATACTTGTAAAGAGTTTGTGAACATGGAAATCGATGTTATATAAGGAATAGTGAACAGAACCGGCAGATCTGAAATATGCAGAAAAGAAAGACTTGTTCCGTGGTCCGCGCCCTTGTTATTGAAAAAGCCAAATACAGTACAGCAGGAGATTTAAAACTTGTGTCAAACATTGACTAGGTGTCATCTTTGACTGAATTATTATGGTAACATCAAAGATTCTTGCTCTCGCTCACCGTCCCCCTGTTTGATATACAACCTTTATTGTTAAAACCAGAATTTTCATAATCATCTGAAACCTTTGGTATGTGAGCCAAAAACTCGTAACAACAAAATTTACATTTACCATTGCCGAACTTCGTATTCATGTGCCAAACTTGAAACTCTCCTATGCAACAAGGTGTCAAGTAGTGAACTAACCAGCATGTCTTCCCTAACAATATCAATGTAAATTCACTTGCCACCATTATCAGACAACCAAACCCATCATTCATCCTAAATTACAAAGGCACATCTGGCCTACCAAAATTCCCAAAAAGAGAAACAAAAATTTACAATCATAGTAACAAGTATAGAGATATTCCTAATAACAAGTATAGAGATATTCCTAACATATCTATTTCATTCTTGTATCCTATGTGATCATGAGGTATAACAAACAGCATCAATGACTTAGAAACACTAAATCACAACGCTTACCATTCAAATATAATGCATCTCCACATGCAAGGCACAGCTAAAATAGACAAATTATGAAAATAGATTAAAAAAGAAGAAGTATAAATCAAAGCCTGAGCTTTCCAATTAGCCTCCGCATCCTTCTTTTGCTTGGTGAGTGTGGAATCGTCCTGTATGTGAAAAACAGAATGGAACTTAAAGAAGAAAAAAGAGCGAGAGAAGCCGGGGGGATCGGGAAAGTCGCCAGAAGGAGTTGTGGCAAAATCGACTGCCCATCTTCGACTAGAACCCATCACCGCTTTTCCCTCGTCCATCTCCGTTCAACTCTACTCGGACTTCGTTGTTAGTTGTTACAACCGATATATGCACACACCTATATTTTAAAAATTGGACGCGAAGTTCATATGATAATGGCAGTGGCTTAAGGTGTATTTCTCGGAATTAAACTTTTCTTAAATTAACTTTTATAAAATAAAATTTAAAATTTAAAATATAATTAAAAAGATGTTTTAT
>JAOQMP010000001.1:31357449-31372539 GCA_027563575.1 Erythroxylum pedicellare
AAATATAATTAAAAAGATGTTTTATTTATAAAAAATTTAAATTTAAATTTAAATTTAAAAACATCGTTAAATGAAGATTAATTGATTTATTTTAGTTTATAAAAGTTTATCAATTTATAAAAATTGATTGATTGATTAATAAATTGATCAATTATTAATAATGAAAATAAATTGAATAAAAAAATTAAATGATTTTAAATTTTTACTATTAAATAAATCGAATTAATTTAATAGTACATATATATAATATTCATTTCCATATTCATCTTAAATTTTAAAAAGAGTTTTTTAAATTTATTTAAGAATTTAGTACTTTGAATCAGCTAACCCATGTACTTGTGGGATGTGATCCTTTGGCCCTCTTTTTTTGTTCCTACCTGGTCATTAAATTTTAGTCATTTATTTATGTAGATCCCACATAAATAAATGACTGAGATTCAATAAGACAAGATAAGAATAGGAAAAAAGGGACCAAAAATTTGAAGGCGATACTTATACTTTTAAATAGATGACTGAGATTGAATAAAAAAAGAGGGACATAGGATTTGAAGGGTGTACTTGGTACTTCTAATTTTGTTACCTCTTCACTATCCTTCCCATCAATCACCTTTTGTTGCACTCAAAATGATTTACTTGACATAGCTTCTGTCTTCTGCTATCATCATCCTATTGTGCTTAGGTTTTGTTTTTGTTTTTGTTTTTATTTTTATGCTGGAGCTTAATACTTACAAGGAAGCTAAGCTTCCTAGTTTAATGAACAACAAACTGAATTGCGAATTGCAGAAACTACAGTTTCCAACAAATTGCCATAACATTCCCAATCGTAACCGTAATTTAAAACCTTTATTGGACCATAAACATAATTTGACAACTCATCTCTTTCCCTCCTAGTGGGAAAGCAGTATGATTCAATTGGGTGTATACAATGATTTATTTGAAAAAATATATAACGTTAAGTTGATTATAGAAGGGTGTATAGATAAAAGACTTCTTCTCTTGGAGCAAAGATGTAAAGTAATCTTCTTATTAGTTGTTGCAACAATCAAGGCATGATACTAAGAGCAATTGGATATCAATAATATGTTCATGAAGAGGGGGAGGAAAAGGACGAGGAAGAGGATGAAGTGTACATGTATTTGCAACCTGGTTCCAGTTACTTAGCCACCACACCTTGTTATGTACTGCTAACACAATCCTCCCTACCTTCAATACCCTCAGCTGAATAAAATATTCACACATTGCTTGTCAAGCGTGGGGCTAATATCATCTCCATGTCTACGAAGCTGCACATGAAAGAGGGCAAAACAGAAGGGGAAGTTGACATTCCGGCAGACAGAAAAGAACTGACAACATTTTTCTTATTAATCTTTAGGGGCTTCATAGTTTTCCTGATCAAATTACAAGGCGGCTAAAAGAGAACAATGATATTAGGCCTTAAAAGACAAAGCAAGAAGATGAAAAGTACTCCGATTAAGCCCTCTGGACACCGACTGACCTTATCAAAACTGGCACATGGTAGCACTGTTATGTTGCACAAGAATACTGGGGTAAAAAATTCCTCTGCCTGACCAACTCATGAAGATCATGAACAATCTTGAAGACTGCATCAGGTCTTGCCATCTTTAAGGCATTTCGAGACATTGTCTTGAGTTCCTCTGCCTTTGGACCAAACCATTGACCTACTATATTTGCAATCTCTTTGGGTGACTTTGAAAATTTCCCACATCCATTTTCAACCACATAAGGTACATTCCCGACCTCCTTCATGTATCGAAAAGACATCATTGAGATTAACATGCTCCAATAATTTTAAGAAAAACCGAAAATAAAAAATTGCTTCTATCGTTTAAGCAGATTACACAAACTTTCAAGTACAATTTAGGATATTCAACAGCCTACTGACAGAGTATCATTTCTGGAGAAACGTAACACAGGAACATAGCTTGTGAATTTTAAGACATTAAATCTGTGCAAGATTAACTGGAGGAGGCTCAAGGAGATGATTAAGTTCGAGTCCTGTATATTGCAATTACTCAATCCTCCTTAGAGGACCCTGGATATGCCCATTTTAAACTCCAAAGACAATGTAAGCAGAATGCTTAATGTTGTTAATTTATCGATAGGATATCCAAATTTAATTATCAGTTCTTTGCTTAGGTTACTTGATCAACAATCAGTCGCAATTTGTACCTCCTTTAGGCAGTTAAAGTAGTCCATACATTAGCTTATTACCAATGAAAGATTTTTTAATGCAAGTTATTAGGACCAATAGCCGTAATTAAAACTTCAAAGGACAATAATACTTAATGCTAATGTACAATAACATAATATGAATAGTCAACTTACTTGTCCAGCTATGTAACCATTCAAAATTATAGGGAGCCCTCGTATCAAAGCCTCTGCAATAGTCCCTGGACCAGCCTTCAGTAGAATGCAAGAAGTAGTTCAGTTATTATTCATCTGTGGTCAGAAAAATTACAACCAATCCACAAAAAGCTTACCTTCGTTATAATGCAGTCACAAGCACCCATAGACTCCTCCATTTTCGTTACGAACCCTTTCACCTATTAAATAGAGCAACTTCTTTAATGCTATATAATTAGTCATGGTTCACCACCAATGCATGTATATGCTTATTTTGTATTACAACTTACCATGAGTAATTTACAACCTACTGCAGCAAGTTGATGGGCATCTACTGGAATATCTACCACAAGTAATGATGCAATGTATAATAGAAATTTTTATAGATTTACCCATTATCAATTTCGGATAGAGGATAGGTAGAGGTACACAATGTGCAAGTGAAAGAAGTACATATTCGTTTTCCACCAAGAGGAGTGGGTTTCACATAGAAACATCTTATATATTCATTACCACACAATCCAAGTACAAATGCATGCATAATTCAAGATTTCGGACGATCTTTTTTGCTTTGAATTTGCATTGGAAAGATGCTAAGAAGTACCAGACAAAAATTCAGGATCACTACTTGCAAAAACAACATCAAGCCACCGAAAAAAATAGTTCAAAAGATTTATGATTACAATAAAGTTTGATTAGCAAACTGTACTTGCTCTAATGAAGACTTTTAAGACAGTATGATACCTGAACAGGAATCTTCCAATTAATTGACAGCAATTTGTTGGCAAGCTTTTTATTGCGGCCACATATCACAAGGATCTGACCAATTGGTTCACCAAGGTTCTCATCATATAGTGAATTCCCAAGTTCTCTTGCAGTTGCCTCAATTGGGCCCATTCCTTCCCCTCCTCCCATCAGTAACACGGCTGGAAGATCCTCATCCATCCCTAGTTCTCGCCTCAGTTCATCCTATGGCAATATCATGGATTGGGTTAAAGGACAATAGTGAATATTATGCATAATATTGCATTAATCTCCATGACATTCCTCTGAGGGCCTTCTTTTGGCTATAAGAAGAGATCATTTTCACTACATGACAATTGCTGACATAGAGTTCTAAAAGCATAAATTTTGATCAGGTAGTATTTGAATTCTTGAATATTACAGGACAAAGAGGTCTCTGTGAAAAAAGCATGTGAAGTTGTGTATATTTACTGTGTACCATTTTTTAAAAAGTCAATTGCTTGGTATCCCATAGGTTGTGGGATTCTAATAGATTCTTCTCCTTTCCTAGAGAAGTATAGAATCCGAGGAGACCATTTTAATTTCCTAGAAGAGTAATTGTTTCTTATTTTTCCTCCTACTCTAAGGTGTATATCAGCATGTAATCCTAAATCATCTGAAAATAAAACAATTCACTTTCCCTTCTATTTTGTGACATGATATCACAGCCTTAGGGTTTCTAAGGAAAATTTTGTAGCGGCCTTCATTGCAATTTCTAGCAAACTTCATTATTGCGATATCCAATCATCATGTAGCCTTCATTCTTGCACTTTCCTAACCAAACATACTAGTTTTTATCATTGCAATTTCTTTCTTTAAACTCTACTCATAAAAGCTATGTCAGAAATCACTGAAATTAATTCTATCCAACTAGTAAAACTATCCTCAAAGGTAATGGAATTGGACTACTATAGGACTGTTGAGCTGCAGTGTAGCAATTGTTATGCTAAAATAAAAGATTTTATTAAAAAGGATAGGGTGTATGATTTTCTTGCAGGTTTGAATCCTGAGATTGATCAGATAAGGATACAAATTTTGGGAAAAGAAGAAGTTCCTTCACTGAATGAGATAATCTCACTCGTTAGAGCTGAAGAATGTAGAAATGAGATGGTTGAACCACAAATTGTGAAAAAATCAGCACTGAATATTACGGCAGAAATTACCAAAAAATTGCCAAACAAATGTACGAAGCATGGGAGAGCTGAGTTCACCAAAGGAGGGCAGAACAGAAATGGTACCAAAGATCCCAAAGACAACCTTTGGTGTATATACTGTAAGAAATCAAGACATACCACACAAAGTTGTTGGAAATAGCAGGGTAAACCATCAATCCAAGAATGGGGCAACAAGGGAAACTAACAAAAGGCCTCTAGTTCAGCCCACATCACTCAAAATGATCAAGAAAAG
Organism: Erythroxylum pedicellare; assembly: GCA_027563575.1. NCBI lineage: Eukaryota > Viridiplantae > Streptophyta > Magnoliopsida > Malpighiales > Erythroxylaceae > Erythroxylum > Erythroxylum pedicellare. Next base: position 31,362,004 of record JAOQMP010000001.1, read on the forward strand.
CTGGAATAATTGGAAGAATTCAATAGTAAAGATATTGAAAAGCTTAAAACGATACTGGGTCAGCTAGACAAAACATCACATGCGAATTCATTAGCTCTCTCAGGTTATCCTTCTTGTTTAGTTGGATTTAACCTCGAAAAATTCCTTTTTGTCATTTATGGGTAATAGATTCAAGCACCACAGACCATATGATCCACTCATGCAATCAATTTAGAACTTATACTCCTTGTCCAAGTAACACAAAGGTTATTGTTGCGGATGGGTCCCGTATCATTGTTGTTAGCATAGGAGACATACAACTTATGCCATCAATCTTATTAAAAAATGTCCTTCATGTTCTTAAGTTATCCACCAATCTTGTTTCTATACATAAATTAACCATTTTGTACTCTTCCTTTTGTGAATTTCAGGGACAAGGTTCGAGGAAGAGGATTGTACTTGCTAAGGAAAATGACAGGTTGTACTGCTTGTAAACTTCAAACCAATAATCTATCATCAATAGTAATCTATCTTTATCAATTTTATCACCATCAAAAAGGGATGTTATTTTGTTTCATCATTCTCGTCAGGGACATCCACTGTTTACAACTTTAAAGATCATGTTTCCTTCTCTTTTTAAAGGGACAGATGTAGTGAGTTTTCATTATGATGTATGTGAGATTGCCAAACATACCCATGTGTCTTTTCCCATTATCAATAAAAGAACTTCTATCCCTTTTTATTTAATTCATAGTGACAACTGGGCGTCTTCTCATATCCTGATATCACTGGTGCTAAATTGTTTGTATTCTTCATTGATGATTACAATCGTGTCACATAGATTTCTTGTTGAAAATAAAATTAGATATGAGTAACATTGTCCCTAGTTTTCATTCTATGATACAAAATCAATTTGGTACTAAAATTAAGCAATTTCAGTCTGATAATGCAAAAAAAATATTTTAGCCAAAATTTGTAATCATACTTTCAAAAAGAAGGCATTATTCATGAATCATCTTGTATCATGATTGTATCTATACACCACAACAAAATGGAGTAATTAAAACGAAAAGTAGTCATCTTTAAAATACCATTTACAGCACACTATTGCATCATATTGTACCAAAACAGTACTGGAGGAATATCTAAATTCATATGTTAAGCAGTTTAGGGTACCAACCTTAGGTCGAATAGGCTTCACGAAAGAAGGCCTTATAGGAAGGCCATAAACCTTAATTTGGGAGGGCTGAAGCCTAGCTTTCAATGCCCTCTTTGCTACATCTTCTGTCGGGCAATAGCATCTCGTTACAAGCTTATGGAACCTAAACATAAATTTAAATGAAAGGTAAACATATCTGCAAAACATACTTTCATCAAAATCTCTCCACTTGCAATATTATACCATGTTGGATGGCATGTACTAAGATCAGTGATTACAGTGGTGAACACTATCTTTCGTAGAAGACCCTTGGCCCTCAATATACGAAGAGGAACATGTTGCATCAAAGGATGCACACTAATAATGATGTCAGGCTGGTATTTCATTAACCCTTTGGCAACCTCACTGCAAGAATGGAAACAAAGTTCATATTGGAGAAAAAAAAGGACAGTAAGACTAAAACTTATCCAGATTAATACAATGTAGGTCTAACACAAAAGAATGAAGAAGGTATTGGATAAAAAATAAAAAAGATTTCTTGTCAAGAATCTCATTTTTTATTTCATGTAGTTGTGAAGGAAGTGTCTTATGTCAACAACCATGTTGACAAGGAGATAGTCAATCAAAAAAATTGAAAATGAGGCTTATATGATCATAAAATTTGAATATTAGATATCATGGTTCCTAAGTTATGTCATTATGAAAAATGTTCCTATTAATAACCAGTTACACATTGCAAATAAAAAATACAAAGAGTAAGTTCAGTAGCAAAGCTAGAATGAAAGCCATCTGTTCCTAAGAGAGACATTTATACGGTACTCTTCAAATCAGAAATTAGAAATATAAACATATAGGGATGAGAATAAGTCGCATGGTGATAAGGGGTCTGGCTTGGTGATAAAGAGTAAGGAGTACATCATCGATTGTAGTCGAAATCATAGTGAGTGCTAAGGAATTAGGTAAACTTGGTCCAAAAATGAAACAATTGAATGAAACTAGACAGACGAAAGTAATGACGTTCTGAATTAATAAGGACAGAAACATGCCAAAAGCTAAACACACTATGTTAAGAGGATAAGCAAGCCTTACCGTGCTATAAATGTTGAAGTCGCAGCAAAGTTAGATTGATGAATCATTCGTGGTGCAGATCCATAATATGTCATTTTCCACAATGGCCCGTGTTTCACCAAGAAATTATAACTTCTGGGCAATTGATTAAACGGCCAAGGGGTATGATCGGACCATAAATCAGTAATAAATACCTGCAACACACACACTGAAGAATATGAACAAATTCATATCCACTCACTCGCTCAACCTTTTACCCTAAGTCTAATAAATTGCAAATATTGCACTTAGAATATTATTCATATGCAACCCCCCTTAAAAAATGTAACTTGAGGATTGAGATAACCAAATGCACGCCACTTTTGGTTTCAGCTTATCCTTAAAAAGAACATATCTCGAAACATCAAAACCAGGCTAAACTAAGTACTATAGACCCACTTCTATTTTATCAACTTCACAACTAACCTCATAATCATCTCCAAATTCTTCATTGAACGCTGCTTTAATAGCCTCCGCAGACGCACGATGACCACCACCAGTATCACTCATCAAAATGAGAACTTTCTTGGGGCTCTCGGCTTCAACACCGTTAGTAGGCAAGCTTTCATTCACCATGACTCCGCAATCAGCATCACTCAACCCACTGTTGTTACTACTGGGACCATCTCCTGAACCAATGCGAACTGAAGCAAACCCAATAGGTATTCTATCGCAATGAAATCTAATAACCCTATTAAACTCGCTCCAAATTGTTCTGATACTTGAAGCTCCACGACTACTCAAGCTGAGTGAAGCAGCGACCTTTCGCTTCTTATTACAACTGGAGCTCTCAAAGAAGAGATAATTGGACTGGAACGACGAGTGCCCATTTGAATTTATGCTCTGGAATGTTGCATTAAGAGCAGAGCTACTCACATGGGTAACAAAATCGAAGATAGGACCAAATTCTTGGCTAACCGTTGAAGGGTGATGCATGATGATTGGAAAGTAATTGGAGCTTAACTAAAAATCCATAACGGTGTTTGTGTATTATATCAAGTAGAAGACAAATGGGTTATACCCATTAGTCGACCCAAAAGAGAACAAAAGAAAGCAATCAAATGGACAGAGAGGAGGAGGGAAGAGAATGAGAGTGACGGCGAAGGTGAAGGTGATGGTGAGGGTGAGGGTGAGGGTGAGGGTTGTGAGAGAAAGAGGGAGGAAATCTAGGGGAGAGCAATATGGCCACAGCGAGAGGATTTAGGAGAGGGAAATGAGAAAGAGTGTGTCCTTTTGCGTATGGAATACCACGCATGCACAAAAAGACACTTCAAGATTGGATATGCTTTATGCTTGTTTCGGCCTATTAGCTTCGGGTTTGGTCCTTCACGAGTTTTGTGCTTAGTTTTTAAAGAAGAATGTGCGGATCCTTCCGTCCTGAGAATAAAAATATATTTGACGGAATTGGCTGATGTTATCTCGAGGCTAGATTTCTCCGTCGCTGATCCAACCCTAACTTAGGTTTGTCAATGGGCATGGTAATTAGGTCGGAATGTAGTCTTATCATTTTGATCGGATTTTAAGTCATATTCACAATCCTATTCCCGTGATTGATATGAATAATTTCTTGTTGACAGGTATACGTGGATTACTCAAATGAAATTGGGAGGTCAAAATTCAGCACGTACATCTCAAATGAAATTGGGAAGTCAAAATTTAGTACGTGCATCGTAAAAAGAACTAGAGCGTAAATAACTTAGTCGTCCTTACATTCATGGTCAGCCCAGGCAATCATATTCTTCCGGAACCTCTATTGCTAGTCTTGGATCTCTATCAGAGGGACAAGTAAGTCGCAATATACCGCAGACCATTGCGATAGTTTGATATTTTGTGTTTAGCATTTTTCCCATGTAAAAAAAAAATCATATTCAGACTCTTTATCATAACATACACAATACGGCATCGTAAACTCAATACACGTCACTGTGTACAAAACTTTCTCAAGTATTCTCGGATGTACCTAAAATGAGAGCTAAATTCATCTTTCAGGGTTTCACCAGACGTTTCCGGATTAGGGCTCCAAGTCTCCTTCATTAGCATCTTCAGATGGCTACGGAGGTAAGTTCTTTCTGGGTTGATCTTAGTAACTACGTCTTCTCTTTTCGTCTTCACTCATTTTTCCTTCTTATGAATACTCGAAAGGTCTTCCTACATGTTTGGGCTCCAGCTACAAACTCGCATCTCCCGACTACACATCTTTAGCACCCGCGAGGGATCTGACATAAGGATCTCATGGAGGAGGTACTCCGTAAGGTAAGACTTCGATTTTAGACTTCTTCATAACTGTTGTGTGTGTGGTATCTGGCTAGATTAAGGAGTAGAAATTGTATGCTCTTTGTACTCGGTAATCTTGGATTATGGTTAGAGTCTCAAAGAATTTCTTCTCCAATTGGTTAATGACATGTTGTTCTCTAATATTATTAGAGATGATTTCCGAGAGGGCAGGTAACGCTCTTTCCTTTTTTGCAATCTTCTAATATTCCTCTCCTGCCATATCTCCTGAATGTTGTTGTAAAAGCTACCGTGTAAACTTCCTTGTCTTGTTTGGGGGCACGATTCCGTAGTATATCCAGGATAATGTCATTAAAATTAGTGTGATTGCTACTGAGTGTACATAGGGATGCGATTTGTCTCCAAACTCTATTAGAAAACTCACAGTTGAAAAAAAGACGATCCATGTCTTCTTCATCTTGGTTGCCTAGTATACATCCTTTAGGGCAGGAGATGAATTTTAATCTAGTCATAGTGCTTAGTCTGTCCTTCATGGGTAACCAGCTTAGAAAACTGACGTTTGGCTTGATAAAGTTTTTCCAAATCAATTTACCTCATCCAACTGTAGGGTTTGGCCATACTTCAATTGTTTTGCTTGCCTATTTGTTATATCCATTACTACTAGCCCATTCCAAAAATATGTATCATCTCCTTCATTGTATCGATACTGTGGTATTAATAAAGATCTGATCTCGTCTTGGGAAAGAACCCAGTTGCCATTTGCAATTAACTCTTGTACTTTAACTTTTTTTGAGAATCTATCTAGAGTATCCCTAGCATTCGGGTGATGAATTAGAGCTCCCTGACCTGTCCAATTGTCATACCATAAAGAAATTCTACCCCCTTTCCCTATTCTACAAGTAATATGATGTTGTACTTCTTCAAGGGGTGGTAGTCCATGGGCATTTAGACCTAAGGACAGTCTCTCATAATTCTTTAACCAAATACTTAACATATATGCATACACCCATTTAACCTGTAATGATTCCTTCTCGCTTAAAATTCTCCATAATCTTGTCATCAATAAGCATTTGTTGCTTTTGCCAATAGATTCCAAGCCCAACCCTCCACTTGTTTTAGGTTCACAAATTTGAATCCAACTGACCTTAGTTATCCCTCTTTCTCCTTTCCCCTTGCTCCATAGGAATTGTTTCATCATCTTTTTCACAGTTTTGATTAGTCACTTGAAAGAAAAATGTGAGAACACCAATAAGTATTCATAGATATAATGACCGATTTCAGAAGCTGAAGTTTGCCACCATAGGATAATGTTTTGTTAGTCCATGAATTTAATCTCCTTTGTATCCTCTCAATAAAGGGTAGGCATTCCCTAAATCTGAGTCTTCTCGATGAGATAGGGATGCCCAAGTGATAGGAGGCTCTTGATTACCCATTCCAGTGATAAGAGAAATCACATTAGCTAGGTGTGCAGCACTCTTCTATAAGATGAAGAAACCCTTTTGAAAATTGATGCTTAATCTCGACATCTACTTAAAACTTTATAAGATATTGATTAGCACCGTAATTAAGGGAATATCAGCCTTACTAATAAGATTAGGTTATCTGTAAAACATAAGCCGGTTAATGAAAGCAACTTACACTTGGTATGAAACTTGATGTGTGGAGTCGAGGAGATCTTGTATTTTAGTATAAAGGTAAGAGCCTCCATGCATAATAGAAATAGGTAAGGGGAAAGAGGATCCCCTTGCCTAAGTCCCCTTTTGCCTTTAAACAATTCAGTGGGGCTCCCATTCATCATAATCCCAAAAAAACTGTAAAAATACATTCTTTTATCCAATTGATAAACATTTAAGGGAAACCCATAACTTCCATAATCTATAGTAAAAAGCCCTAACTGACACTATCAAACGCCTTCTGGAGGTCAACTTTTAATGTACAATTTTGAGGGGATTTTCCTCTTCTATACCCCTTCAAAAGTTCCTGCAAAATAAGTATATTGTCCCTAATATTCTGCTTGGTTAAGAATGCTCCTTAATTTTCACTGATGAGGTAGTGCAACATATATTTCAATCCATTGGCTAATATTTTAGTGATAATCTTGTAACTGAAATTAGTGCATGAAATAAGCCTGGAATCACTCCATGTAGTAGAGTTGTGAGTTTTTTGGGATCAAGCATAAGGAAGTCTTGTTGATCTCTTTAAATATTACCCCTTTTTTGAAAATTTCATGTATTGCTTCTTTCATAATAATTCCCGTAGTATTCCAAGTTTTCTGATAGAAGAGTCCATTGAGGCCATCAGGTCTAGGAGCATTCGAACCATTTATTTTAAGTACTACTTCTTCTATCTCTTGATCTGTGACCTGCCTAATTAAAAGATCCACTTGATCTTCAGGAATTTTATTTGTAATAAACTTACTGAGACCTTCCCTGGAAGAGCTAGTATTCCCCTCTGATCCTAGGATCTTTTGGAAGTGTTTCAATGCATCTTGAGCAATTTCAGCTTGTTCATATAATATCTCTCCTGTTTCTGCTATAACCGAAATGATCCTATTAGCATTCCTTCTAGCATTAACGGTGTTGAAGAAAAATTAGTACATTTGTCCCCTTCCCTAATCCGATTGACTCTAGATTGTTGTCTTAATAAGGAGTAGTGGTTATCAACTGCTTGCATGTAGGACCTTAGTGCTTCCTTATCAATTGCTTGCATGTAAGATCTTAGTGCTTCCTTCTCCTCCTTCGCAATAATCTCATCAGTAGGGCTATCAGCCAATGATTTCTGTAAAAGGGAGAGTCAATATCTAGCAGTTTTTAGCTCTTTCATTGTGCTAATGCCTCTACTTTCATTTAATCTCTTCAATTCTTGCTTTATAGCCTTTAGCATTTGCATACAGATGAATTGTTTAGCACCAGTAACTTCTACCTCCATTCCCTTACTTACTACTTCTTGGAAACCTTCTACATTGACTAGGAAGTTATTAAACCTAAAAGGGTGTTTCAAAAAAGCCTCCTTGAAAAGATTGTCCACCTTAATTGAGGTATGGTCTAAAATTCCCGGGTCTAAAAACATAGCTTTACTATTTGGAAAAGTAGTTAACCACTCCACATTCAACAATGCCCTGTCAAACTTCTTTCTGATAAACCAGTTAGAGCTCTGCTTGTTATTCCAAGTAACTCTATGCCCCTCATATTTTAAGACTAAAATTTCCACATCTTTAGTGTAATCCAACAAGTCTAAATTGTAGTTGTGTAGAGTAAAGTCCCCTTCAGCTTCCAATTGATAAATAGTACTGTTGAAATTGCCATTTATAATCCATGGACCACTAGTTGTTCCTTTAAGTCTTCTTATAGCATTCTATAGGTCCCTTCTTTGAAATGCAATATTATGACCATATACAAAGGTAGCCAACATTGAAGTGTGCTCCATTGTGAAAGTCATTCTTGTATGCATAAATTGCTCACCAGCTTCCAAAAGCTCCACCTCTATAAACTCCTTATTATAGATAATGATGATTCTTCCATATCTATGGTACCGATGGTTGGATTTAATCTTCTATTGATTCCTAAAACAATCTAATTTTTTCAGGTTTTCAATTTTGATTTTTGTTTCTAAAAGACAAAAAAATTGAGGCTTCTCATACCGAACAAACTCCTTCAATGCATTGAGCTTTGAAAGGTTGTTTATTCCTCTAATATTCCAAACTAGAAAGGTCATGTAGTAATAATTTTACCTTTTGAGCTGTTCCTACTGCTCTAATTGCTCTTTCTAGTTTGAACTTATTCCATCTTTTCCCCATAATTTTCCATCTGATGCGAAAGATCTGGTTGTTGTGGTTCTTAGGTGGCAGCCTATTGCAGAACTCCTGGGAGATCTCCATTCTGTAACTCCTCTTTATTTGTAATATAGTTTTCCAATTCTGCCCCTCTCTCTAGTTGTTGTGTTGTCATATTCACGGTACCAACCGATTATACTGTTGATTCTCAATGTTATGATCAGATTGATCCCCTTTAGCCGCATAGTGCTGATTTCTATCAACTTGAATATCCAATTCCTGATCCACCGGCATCCTTTTTTACCCTTCAAGTTCCTCAGTTTCTGCATTTCCCTTTGTATTATTCTCATCTAAACCCATCAATTCTCCATAACCTCCCCTTTCAAAGGCTTTCCCTGTTAGTTTCCATGTGTTTGCCTTGAACTTGTAGAGAAATTTTTCGATGATAAGTGACCATGACGTCATCCTCCTTTAGAGAATTACCATCAGCCAAAATCTCCTTTGAAATGTCTATGCTCACACATAGTCTAGCATAACCAACCTGTTTCCTCAAAATTGTATTCTCATCCATACAGATCAGTTTACCCAAATAGCTAGGTAACAAGCTTAAGCCCTTAGTGGTCCAATATTCCAGTGGAATGTTGTGGATGTTCACCCATAGGGCTATGTTCTTGACTCTCATTTTCTCTAGTTCCATTCCAGGTTGTCAATTTTGGAGAAATAATGGAAGTTGTGAAATGTGTCATGGACCTTCTTCTATCACTTTTTGAACTTCTAATTTAACACTAAAAATGAAAATGATGTTGTCATTCTTGGTTAGCATTATCTCTTGTATACCTCTTCCTTTCCAATTTCTCTGAACCCATGCTTGTATTACAGGAAAAGGCGGACGTTTATCTATGAAGAAGCTAATGATCGCAGCTTCCCATGTTTTTGCTTCCGCCTGCAAGATGTCAATACTTGGGGCAACCATCAACTTCCCATCCACTTCCACCGAGGGACTGTAGAAGAGGGAAGATTCAGTACTTTCCCCCACGACCTGTTTCCAAGTTCTCATGGTTCCTTCTATGTTCTGGTAAGTTGCTATGGTTTATTTGGGTGGGTTTGGTTGTGTGATTGAGGTTGGTGCTTGCCTCTAAATACTGGGGGCAAGATCAGAGGTGTTCTGGAGAACCGAAGGCTTGCTATAGGATGCAGATGAAGGGGAAAGAATATTAGGTTTAGTTTTAGCAAGTGGTGAGTCTGGGGTTGATTCAGTGGAGGAGGGTGGTGAGTTGCATGAGGGTAAAGGGGAAATCGGCAAGGTTGGGAAGTGTGAGGGTAGACATTATGAGACAGTTTTGGTAGGTAAGTAGTAATGCAGTGAATGGAGGTGGAGATGTAGGTCTAGAACCGCTAGACTGGAGAAGTTGTAGAAAGAAAATTGAATGAAAGTGAGAGGGTGTTGTGTAGAAGAACAAGTCTGAAAAGGACGCAAAAAGGGCTTCAGACGAAGGAGGAAAGTCGGGTGAGGAGGAAGAAGGTGCAAAGCTCAATCTAAGCTCTACATCCTGAATGGTTGTCAAAAGGATTCAACCATGTTCTCCACCTTAGAGAGCTCTAGGGAAACTAGTCGCAAAAGAAAAGTGAGGTTGGGCTAAGGAAATGGAGATGGGGTGTAAGTCGGCATAAGTTGGTTCAGAAATTCTTGTAAAACAATGTAAATCTTTGGAAACACCTACTTAGTTATCACGTTGCAAGGTTGGCGGTGTTTATATTGTTTGACTCGATCCAATTTGAAGTTCACATTTTTTAAAAAATAATTTTTTAAAAATTTAAATTATATCAAAATTTAAAATATCTCAACCCAATTGAGCTTGGACTCAGAGTCATATATCTCAACCCAATAGAGCTTCCAGTCAAGGGCCGAGTTCAAACACTAATTTTTGAATGCAAAGTCCATTCCAACAATTGTCGTCTCAAATGTCAAATACATAAACCCAACTCTAAACTATAAGTCATGGGTAATTTAAGCTTAAATTCGTATTTTATTTTAATCCAAGTAAAGTAACTTTTTTCCGATCTTGAATCTAATCCAAAATTTAATTAAAAATCATATTGAAATATCAATCCTATTATCACCAATCCTTGAATTCGTAAACCTATTGTTCAACAAAGCTACTGTTTCTTCAAACTCTTAACTATTTTTTTCAAACTCTGAATCTAAAACTTAATCATAACTTGAACAAATTTGACTCAAAAGACGAAATATCAATTTAATTCTCACCAATCCTCGAATGTGTAAGCC
>JAOQMP010000001.1:31422903-31440890 GCA_027563575.1 Erythroxylum pedicellare
GTGACTTTTGATATGGTGACCAATGACTAAACGACATTAAGGAGCAATGTTTCAAATAATAATCGCGGTGGCAATGGTGGAAACAATAGTGGTTCCGTCACTTAAAAAAGTGGCACCCCTCACACCTATAATTATTGTGGAGTCGTAGGACATATCAAGAAGAATTGTTGGAAACTGCACGATAAGCCTCCCAAATACTCGGATAAGAATAATAACAAAAAATTTGCAAATGTGGCTACTCAGGATGGCATCCTACCCCTTCCTCAGTCATCCTCGCCGTCTATCATGATTTCAGCGGATGGAACATGCCCGTTTAGACAATGCCTATCAACAAATTTCAGCCACTCATGATTCACAACAGCCATCCCTTGTGACATCAGCTTTGGCTAATACAGGTAACACTGCTGCCTGTCTCTCCACCTCATCTCGTAGTTGGCTTATTGACTCAGGTGCTACTGATCATATGACTGGCAACACAGGTATTCTCTCTTATTTAAAGTCTACTATTGATTTACCTTGTGTTACTTTAGCCAATGGATCTACCGCTTCTATAATTGGGCGTGGGACAGCAAACCCAACAAATTCTCTCCCATTATCCTCTGTTTTATGTTTATCACAATTCCCTTTCAACCTATTATCTGTCAACCAATTCACCAAAAATTTCAACTATTTTCTATTCCAATTATTGTCTTTTTCAAGATCTTGGGACGAAGCAGATTATTGGTAAGGGGCGTCTGGTGAATGGCCTATATGTTCTTGATTCAACTTCTGAGACGGTACCTCGATCGATGCTTGCACAAGCTCATCTTCCCTTTTGCAACTTCATTGTCATTTTGGTCATCCATCTATCACAGTTTTACAAAAGTTATGTCCTAGTCTTAAACAAGAATCTGTCTTAAGAGTGTGCAGCTTGTCAATTTGCCAAACATCATAGGGTTTCTTATTCTCCTAGACTAAATAAACGAGTTGAGTCTTCCTTTTACTTCGTGCATACTGATGTATGGGGTCCTTGTCCTATTCCATCCAAATCTGGTTTCGTTATTTTGTGACATTTATTGAAGATTATTCTCGAGTTACTTAGCTTTATACTATGAAATCTCGATCAGAATTGTTTACTATATTTTGTGCCTTTTATGCTGAAATTAAGACTCAATTCAACAAATCCATATGCATTTTGAGAAGTGATAATGCTAAAGAATATGTTTCCCATACTTTTCAATCTTCTCTCTCTCAGCATGATATTATTCATCAGTCATCATGTATTGTGACCCCTCAACAAAATGGTATAGTAGAGCGAAAGATCCATTACTTGTTAGAACTTGCCCGGGCACTAATGTTCCATATGCATGTCCTAAAAGTTTTCTAGGCCGATGCAGTCTCTACTGCTTATTTCCTAATCAACCGAATGCCTTCTTCTATTCTTGACGATCAGATTCCACATTCCATTCTCTTCCCCTCATATAAAATTGTTCCCTCTTGCTCCACAAATTTTTGGGTGTACTTCCTTTGTTCAAGATATGCAAACTCAGGTCTCGAAATTGGATTCCAAATCGCTCAAGTGTGTCTTTCTGGGATATTCTCGTGCTCAAAAAGGATATCGTTGTTACTCTCCTTCGTTGGGTCGTTACTTGGTCTCTGCTGATGTTACCTTTTTCGAGAATACCCCCTTCTTTGGTTCTTCTGTTCCTTCTTTGCACTCTAGCGATTCAAGGGACGATCTTATTTATATAGTCAGTAAACAAGTAGTTTCTCCTCCCTCTTGACCTATTATTCGTTAGGTTTATTCTCGACGTGTGCGGCAGTCTATTGAGGCACCTCCCATCAACCAAGACATGACCCGACCCATTCTACTTCGTCTCTAGATTCCTCATCAATACCTAATGCTAGCCTTTATCTTCCTATTGCTCTTCGTAAAGGTAAACGCACATGCACTTACTCTGATTTTTCTTTTGTATCTTATCATGCTTTATCTCCCTCCTCTAAGTCTTTTGTAGCCTTCTTATACTATTGTTATCCCAACGTCCCTTGCTGAAGCAATGGCTCATAATGGTTGGCAAGCTACAATGGAGGAAGAAATGATGGCCTTAGAGCATAATCATACTTAGGATTTTGTGTCTCTTCCTTCAGAGAAACGGGCCATTGGTTGTAAGTGGGTGTTCACTGTTAAAATAAATCCTGATGGTTCTGTTGCTTGATTAAAAGCTTGGCTAGTTGCTAAAAGATAAGCTCAGACATATGGGGTGGATTATTCTAAGACTTTTTCTCTAGTTGCAAAACTTTCTTATGTCCGCCTGTTTATCTCCTTAGCTGCCATTTACAATTGGGCACTTCAGCAACTTGATGTGAAGAAAGCTTTCTTACATGGGGATTTATCACCAAGATTTGTTGCTCAGGGGGAGTCAAGGAAAGTGTGCAAATTACGGAAGTCTCTATATGGCTTGAAGTAATCTCCTTGTGCCTGGTTTGGAAGATTTAGTACTGTAATGATTTAGTTTGGCTTGCGAAGAAGTGCATATGATCACTTAGTGTTCTTTGCATCATCTAGTTCTGGGTGCATTTTATTGGTTGTATATATGGATGATATAGTGATCACTGGAAGTGATGAAGCAAGGATCACAAGGTTGAAAGCATTCCTTGGAACTCATTTTCAGACAAAGGATTTACGACCATTGAAATGCTTATTGAAGTTTCTCGCAATCATAAAGGGATCTATCTATCTCAATGAAAATATTGCCTGGATTTATTAAATGATGTTGGTTTTATTAAGCCAAAGACATGTCATGCGCCTATGATACCAAATGTGAATTTAAAAGTTGAAGATGGAGACTTGCTTGAGAATCCTTAAAAATATAGGAAAATTGTGGGAAAATTGAACTATCTTACCATCATTCATCCTGATATTGCCTTTTCAGTAAGTGTTGTAAGTCAGTTAATGTCATCTCCTAGAACCTCACATTGGGATGCTGTTATTCAGATTTTGAGATATCTAAAAGGTGCACCAGGACGTGGCATCTTATATCGAAATTATGATCACCACACTATAGAAGGATTCACAGATGCTGACTATGCAGGATATCTTTCAAACAGGCGCTCTACCACAGGTTACTTTGTTTTTGTTGGAGGCAATCTTGTTTCTTGGAAGAGTAAGAAATAGAGTGTTGTACCTGATCAAGTGCAGAATCCGAATATAGGGCTATGGCACAAACTACCTGTGAACTCATATGGTTACGTCATTTACTCGGTGAGATTGGGTTTGTTCAATCTAAACCAATGAACTTATGGTGTGACAATGAAGCAACCATCTATATTTGCAAATAATCCTGTATTTCATGAGAGAACCAAGCATATAGAAGTCGACTGTCATTTTACCGGGAAAAGCTAAGAGATGGATCAATCTCAACTCAACATGTCAGAACAGGGAGCCAATTAGCTAATGTGTTCACCAAAGCATTATCGGGGAATTGGGATAATTATATTTGTAACAAGCTGGGCATGATCAATATCTATGCTCCAGCTTAAGGGGGACTATTACAGAATATAGCAGTTACGTAATTATAGGAATTATATAGTTAATGTAAATAACAGTCATAGGGATTTTAGCATGATTATAGGGATTATTTTCCTAGTTTAAACCTATATATTCCTGTATAAATACCTGTAGTACTATTCTAAGTTGAATACAGAAAACTTATTCTTCTCACTCTTCTCACATTCCATCATTGTTTTTAAGAGAAGTAATCAAGAAAAAAGAAATGCAAAATGGAATAGTGCAATAGTGACAAATTTCTGCCATAAAATTATAAAACAGGTAAGATGAATAAAGGAAATTGAGCTTACCGAATCAAACTGCACTTCGCTATATTGCACATGCAAATTTTTTATAGACACCAGGATAATGTCAAAGGCCTGAAAGCAAAATAACAAATCACAAAATTTATCATAATGATACCAAAAAAATTCAACAATAGATTTCTCTAATAACCAAACAATAAAACAAAATCTACTAGTACTTTAGCAAAGAAAAAAATACTAAATCAGAAGAGAATAAGTGAAAGGATTATTGCATAAGCCATCCATGCCACCAAGATATTATCACTAGTAGATATGGCATTACCTTAGCAGCAATGAAAGAGAAAAAAGACTTTCCCTTGTTATTCTCTGCAAGGAACAACAAAAATGTGAGTATCCATACAAGAGGCAGTAGGTGATGCATAATTATGATAATGGAACTGGTAAAGATGGTAGAAGCTCCTCTAATTTCTTTAGTTTGTTTAGAATTTCCATCCAAACTGCAAGGCCTATGACTAAAAGTAGCCATATTGTGATAATGGGCAGAATGCCATGTAATGGATAAATCTTTTATAGAATGTATTCTCATGGAATAGAGGAAGTAATGTCATGAGATTTACAACAATTGTAAAATTTCTAGTGAATGTAAATCCCATCACAGTGTAATTGTTATGAAGAATCAAACAACAGTATGAATGAAGAAATCTAATCACCGGAATTTTTTTTAGCTAAATTATATCTAACATCATCCAAGTTTCAATTATTTAAAGTAGCCTACCACAAACACGTTTTGACAATTTTGCAAGCTCTGCAGCAGCAAGTTGAGCCTTCTTGCCATCGAGTTCTCTTCTTTCAATTGCATCCAAGCTCCACTGCCAAGGTACGAATAAATGACAAAGCATTAGGAGTTGAGATTCCTATTACATTTCCTTCTACCCTCACAAATTATTTGTGCAAATTTCTATAAATGCATGAATGTAAATACATAAGCATAGAGATAGAATTTTATTGGAACAACAAATAGAAAATGCATTTAAGTTTTGTGGTTACATCTTGATCATCTCGCTGGGATACACAAATGAATACATCTTCGATAGAAATAGTGACTAGTTGGTCATGAGATTCCCGACCAATCCTTTTCCATGAAACTTTGAGGCTTAATCGACCAACTCGACCTGATGAGCAAACAAAATTCAACAGCAATGAGCATGTCAGAAATCCCAAAGAGGGAAACAAGAGAGGAGGAAAAAGAAAACAGTCTGAAAAGGACAAACCAAAAGGTGCTTGAGCTATATACCCTGTTTTACAGCAAATGGCAACTGTAGATAGTCAAAAGCTTCAGGAATTAGCTCTGCATTCTCCAGTAATACTATTTCTTCTTGAAAAAAAAAAAATGAAGCATTTAATAGCGTTAACTCATAACAATCTAAACAGAGAATTTAACACATTTAAAGAACAAAAAGCATGGAAATTTATGACAAGAGTGTTAACTTGATGGCAATTATGGGCAGTTCACAGCTTGTAAAATGAAGTTAACGAAATAGAGAGGTAGAGAAACACAGAGATTACCATTCCATATGTCGAGCTTGAGTTTATCTTTCTGGAAATTTTTGACGAAGCGACCCAGATACCCAACCAGCACTCGATGTACAAGCCCTTCAAACATTCTATTTTCATTTAACTTTTTTTCTTATAATTCACCTCTTAACACTTTACTCAGTGACTGTTATCCACTTATCCTCAGATTCCTTCATGCCTAACAAACATATGTACATCAAAGTTGACTAAGTGCAAGTAAATCGAATAAAAGAAGATATATATAGAGAGAGAGATAACATTCAACTGACAGAAAAACGTGACAAAAGCATCTCAAAAGAGCTTCCAAAATAAAAAACCACCGCTAACATGAAAGGAAATGAAAGAGAGGAGGCATACAGTATTGATATATGGTGTCACTTCGTGGTTGCTTTTACTCCGGCGAACTGAGTAGTTTATTTCAATTTTGGGGTTCGAATAAAATTAACTATCAGTAATGAATAGGCCTTAATTTTCGTTATGGTTTTGTCAAGAGCCCAACATTTGATTTGATTCTTGGTTTTCTACTTTTCTTTACCTAAAAGGTTACGGGGCGTCGGTTTACCTGTAAACAAAAACCCATTTTTGAAACAGTAAAAGAATTTGATTTATATCACTTACGGAATCTCAGCTCATACCATGAGCCTTCAATACAATACCCAGATTTCTCTGGATAGATACATGGCATGAGCGAGGGTTTATATCACTTACGGAGTCAGCTCATACCATGAGCCCCTCAACACAAAACCCAGATTTCTCTGGACAGGTGCAACAAGCCATCTTCATATACCTGATAAATATAGGCTTTAAGCTTGTAGGCGGCCCTCTTTCTCGTTGTGTGGGCATGTTAAAGAGATGCAGACGGAAAGAAAAGACATCAACTTTAAGACTCACCTGAACTGGGATGGCCGGAGAGAGTTGAAATAGCTATCGCTTCGTGTGTTTGTCTGGTAGTTGGAGCCAGGTTGAAGAGGTTAGAGACGGGGGTGAGAAAGACGGGTGTATTACGTAGGAATGGATGGGTAATAGAAATGCTATTACCCTCAACCAAAGAGACTGTAAGTATTTCTAAATTTTGGGAACTCGTTTTTTTAGACAGACAAATAATAAACCTTTGTTTTTTTTTCTCTATTATCATATTTAGCAAAGTCATACGGAAACTAACTACTCATCTCACTTACATTTAGTTTGAATCTATATAAAAAACAGACAAGAGTGAATCTGTACCTAAAAGATAAAGAAGAGATGCGAGCATTAGGGGTATTATTAAATGTGAATTTCAAAGCGCCGAATGCGATGGAGGACACGAAAGTGGCAGAGGTGAGTTGCTTTGGAGAAGAAAGCGAAGTGAGGGTCAATAGAAGTGACAGAGGAAGAGAAAGAAGCAAAAGAGAGGAGAGCCAAAGTAGCGAAAGAAAAAGAGCTGGGTAATGCCAAATCCACTAGTGATAATCGTTTTTGTCCGTAATCTATTTTTACCACATTAAAACAATGTCATATAATTTCTTCAAGATAATTTTCATGTGGTCAAAATTATGTTTAGTTTAATAAAATCATGATTTAAGAACCGAAACTTTTATGATTGCTCAATCTAGTATTTCCAATATACACTAGTATAAAATGGTTTCACGCTAAATCTAATTATACTCTTCATGTTACTGATCCTGTTGACCTTAATTACTATACCTTCTATAACATAAATAATTCTAGAAATCCGAGGTAAGCTCATTATAAACTTTTACACCATTCTCTCTTTCATCTCTGTTTTTTGTGTCAAATCAATTGACCATCTCTTGTTAGCGTAATCCATTCTATATGGCTTGCGATAATGTCGTCAGCTTCTACTCGATCGAACACTTTGACCCATTGCTTAGCATATTTTGGCCAAGTTATCAGACATTTAACATAAGTATGCTTTTATTTTAATATTTGCCCCATACTTAAGTTTGTAGTTATACCTCAGCCCATGTGCAATAGAAGCACGAGACCAAAAATATCAGCCCATTTTATCTTGTTATTTCCTGTGCATGCACAAATTCACATGGTGATGGAGCGAGCCACAGCTGTGGCCAGGGCTGCCGTAAAGCTAGGATCGTTGGTCAGAGAAGCAAGACATTGTTCAATAGTAGTGTCAGTACTTCTTCCTTGAGCTGCTCTGCTCTTCTCTTGGCTTGGACTTGACAGAGTGAGATCAAGAGGGACTACGGCTTGTTGAAAAGGAACAGTTGTGGCTGGGAACTGAGTTTTGGTTGCTGCAGTGTCCATTGGACCTAATGGAGAGTTCAAAGACTGTCTGAGCCACTGATCACAAGGATCGTGATTGTGCTCTCCTTCGTAAGTTGCAACGACCAGTGACTTCTCTTCCACACATCTTTGTACCTAGGAGACAAGACTGAGTTTAGTTTGAATCATGAACACTAAGTCACGAAATGTAACAAGCAATCAAATTGAGTCTAGGAATTACAATCCCGAAAGTCAAATTGCGGAGCTACTTCTTGTTAATCAAATCTTCAATGGTCACGGTCAATTATGTACAACTACACGTATATCCTATCCTTGGGATTAACCTTTAAAGTGAGAAGTTATTTGAAGATGGGACTCGGCCCGCGGATCATAGGGACAATAAAATTAGCATATCTTTAGCGTTTATAAGTAAAGACTCCTAAAATAACTAGAAACGATATAAGTTGATATTTACAGTTTATCGGGTACTCGTAAATTTATACTCTATTAAATATACTCTATATTTTTACTTATTTATGTATTTAGTGTAAATTTTATTTAATTAATAATTTATCCTAATTTTACCTATTTTCTCTGTAACATACATAATTCTTATATTGTCTTATTTACATATGGATCTATCAGAAACAGTTTCTGTACTATGTAATGGTAAGACTGTGTACTATCAAACTTTTTCAAACTTCACTTTATTGCGGGACTTCAAACTGAATGGCAATGATAATAATGATGATGATCTTCATGCCATTTATGTAGTGGACCGGAAACATTTGCATTGTTTAGCTTTCTTTTTTCTTTTTTCTTTTTTTGCTCTATGTTGTGCCTTTGATATCTCCTAAAATGCTTTCTAAACAATTTAGTGTTTATAACTACTTTGTTCGTTTTAGCTACGCATAAATGGTCGCGACATGCAATGGATGATGAATTAAGTATGGATTTGTGTGTCCCTTGGTACTTCTGTGTATACCTTCTTTTTGACGGGGCATCCTGGGGCCATAGAGCACCTGAAGTAAGCTCGTGGAGATGGATTATCTTTTGTAACCTTCTGACCATATTTTCTCCATTGATATCCATCTCTCACCACCTAAATTCACGTCAGATTCAACTGAAACTAGTTTATCATTATGTAACTCGAAAAGGGTATAGATGGACTTACAAGACTGTTGTCCTTGGGGTCGGTTCTCACATAGATTTGTGCGGGGTTAACTTCAATTCTGGCTCTTTTGTTCATTTCAGGGTCCTCTTCGTGCGAGGAGCTACACTGCGTCAAGCTTGTGATCCATTCTTGTGATTTGCATTCTTGAAGTTGTCGCTGAAGACTGTCGATTTTAATGTTCATAGTTTCTAGCATGAATCTAAGGGTTTGATTCTCTTTTCGCAGGCTTTCCAATTCAACTTGGAGAGGTTCCACCTGAAAATGAAACATACTAGCAAAATACAAGGATTGCATCGACATGATGGAAAAACTTAAATAGCTCCACGAAATGCAGAAGCCAATAAAAAAGCGGAAAGAGGAGTATAGTGGTTCTGCACTTACCTTTACTTTGCAAGAGGAATGAGCATCCATGATAGAGCTTTAGAAGTGAATAAAATATAGTAGAAGAGCTTATTAATAAGCATAAGTGGAGAATTTGTATGTAGTGGTCAAGTTGGAAAATGCAGGCCGTCTTGTCCACGCAGCCTACCTTGTTGATTATTGAATTCATGTTCATGGATGGCTGCCCTGCCTAGTACTTAATGTGGTTTGAACGGTTCCCGCAAACGTCTCTTTAGAAAATTAAACGTATGACCATGACATCAACTTTCTGATGTAAGCTTCTCCGCTTAAGCTTCAGAAAGTCTGACGTTGTCATATCTAATCTTGTCATTGTGCCTTTTTCTCGTTGGTCCACAGGCGCAAAATTACAAACACATTTGTGAAACTCGGGTCTCCTCCCACTTTCTGCCTTTGTTTTCTCAAATCCTTTCTTTCATGACAAAAACACAAAAAGTCTTAGTCGAGGCATCTCTCAATACTATCGATAAATTTAATGTTATATTTGAAAATTTAGAAGCAATTCACCGTCTAAGAAGAAAAGGCTGTCTACTTACACATAAATAAGGATGAAATTTTCACTGGACCGACAAGTATGGCATGTTGGTTAATTTCTTCCTTCTTTTCTTTTCCCTTTTCGTGAGAGAAGTCATAGTCTAAACAACTAAAGTCAAATTCATCACATCCATCCAATAATGCCAATAATGTCACCGTCTATGTTTCCCGACAATCCTATCAGACTCGTGGACTAACAAGTCTTGAATCTGCGGTCCAACCAAGAAGAGTGACCATGCCATGGCCTACACGCGTGTATATTCAAATTTAGTTAATATTCAAATGTTATTAACTAAATTTGAATATTGGTTTTTTAAAGAACTTGCTTTTGAAAAGATTTGAATCAAAATTTATAGAAAAATAGGATAATCATTTATATATTGAAATGAATAATTTTTTTGGTATATAATATAATTTTCTTTTATCTTAGTAGTCTCGCACGTATACACAAGACAAATTTAAATCATAATAAAAATAGTAAAGACTCTATCAAGATGGGAGCTCCTAACATATTATTTATAGTTAATTATAAAAAACCTCAAATTTTACTCAAATTTATAATTATAATTCAAAGATAATAAAATGCTCAAATTTTTAATTTTTTCAATTCTAGTACAAATTCAAAAAATGACAATAAAATGCTCAAATTTTCAATTTTTTAATTTCATCCCGAAGTTAGCGTCTCCCTGGCATGGATTGCCACGTTTTTTCGAAACTCTAACTATTAATACACGTCAACTAAAATTAATACAATAAATGAAAATTAAGGAAACGACGTCATTTATTTACATAATTAAAACAACGTTGTTATTCAAAAATTACCTGAATCAAATTACACAACCCCAATGACCTTACACTTTGATTTTTATTTTTTCCTTCATTTTCAGTTTGTTCTCTCGATGCTCTCACCTTTCATATCACATTAAGGGCATAAAGAGAACGAACTAAAAATGAAGAACTTGCAAGTGCAGTACACTGCAATGCGAGAGTAATTTTAGGCATTGGAAGAACAAAGAGAAAACAAAAGATTGAAGGCGTTGGGAGAATAAACACATAACGAAGGGTTAAGGTTGAGTAAACTGATGGGAGCTTACCTTTATACCATCTCTATAAAAACTACCAAATCTAGCCATTGTCATCATTAACACAGTCATCTTCTACAACAAATTGTAGGTATAAATAATTCTAATATTGAAGCAAAAGTTCTGTGTGCAATAAAAAACTATAACTGCACTTACCAAAAGCCTTGGAGTTGTTGGATTACATTTTTCAAGGATAGCCATTGCTAGGCATTGATAAAAACCAATTCCTCTTTCAAAGACAAGACGACCAAGCCCAAGGTATATCTGAAACATCTTCAATGATCATAATTGCTTATGGAAAATGTTATGTATAATATGGGTAAAGAAAAGAGAAGGAATATCAACTAACGTCGTTAAGTGTTATCTCTCGATAAAAAACAACTTAAGGATTTGAGGTAGGATCCTCACATCTTTTAGATAGATTTTTGGTAATCGTGCTTGCAACACCTATAATTGTACTTACAGTACCTCTAGTTGTGCTTGATATTGACAAATTAAAAAGGAAATCAAAATTTATGAACTTCAAAAATTAGAGATTATAATAGGTATAAGCATGCATTATGACAAAAAAAGGTAAAAGATATTAATTAGTCAAGAAAGCACATAATCAATCTAAAATATTATTCACAACATGCTTTTAAAAAGGTGAACTTAACAAATACAACCAAATCTTGAACCTTAAACTTAAATACTAAACATTAAATCCTAAAACTTAAAACCTAAACCCTAAACTCTAAACTCTAAACCTAAACCTTAAAACCTGAACCATGGTCTCAAATCCTAAATCCTAATACCTAATACCTATAACTTATAACCTAAACCTTAAACTTCAATCCTAAAGACTAAACCCTAAATTCTAATACCTAAGACATGTAACCTACAACATACATGCTAAACCTAAACCTTAAACTTTAATCCTAAATACTATATCTTATGTCTTATATCTTATATCCTATATCCTAAGACCTAAACTATAAAACCTAAACCTTAAAACTCTAACCCTTTAACCCTAAACTTAAAAATAAATCTCAACAATAAGTATATGCTTTAAGGAATGCAATTATCTAAGAATCAATATTTCTTTACCAATCAAGACAAAAAAATGGTTACCTTCACACCTTCTCTATCAAAACCACCAAATCCAGCCATTGTCATCATTAACGGAGTTGTCTTCTATGACAAATTGTAGGTATAAATAATTATAATATTGAAGCAATGGTTCTGTGTGTAGTAAAATACTATAATTACACTTACCCAAAGCCTTGGAGTTGTTGGATTACATTTTTCAAAGAAGGCCATTGATACACGAGGCGCTGGTAGAAACCAATTCCTCTTTCAAAGACAAGACAACAAAGTCCAAGGCATACCTAAAACATCTTGAACAATCATACATGCTTATGGAAAATATTATGTATCAAATAGGTAAAGAAAAGAGCCAATAACACAATATCAACTAACCTCGTTAAGTGTTACCTCTCGATCAACAACAGGTTAAGGATTTGAGACAGGATCCTCACATTTTTTAGATAGAATTTTGGTAATCATGCTTGCAACACCTACAACTGTACTTATAGCACCTCCTGTTGTGCTTGATATTGACAAATTAAAAAAGAAATCAAAATTTATGAGCTTCAAAAATTAGAGATTATACTAGGTATAACCATGCATTACAACAAAAAAGACAAAAGATATTAATTAGTCATGAAAGCACATAATCATATTAAAATATTATTTACAACATGCTTTAAAAAAGGTGAACTTAACAAATACAACCAAATCCTAAACCTTAAACTTAAACACTAAATATTAATTCCTAAAACTTAAAACCTAAACTCTAAACTCTAAACCCTAAACCTTAAAACCTAAACCATAGTCTCAAATCCTAAATCCTAATACCTAAGACCTATAACCTATAACCTAAACCTTAAACTTCAATTCTAAACACTAAACCTTAAATCGTAATACCTAAGACCTATAACCTACAACCTACATGCTAAACCTAAACCTTAAACTTTAATCCTAAATACTATATCCTATATCCTACGTCCTATATCTTATATCCTATATCCTATATCCTGTATCCTAAGACCTAAACTATAAAACCTAAACCTTAAAACTCTAACCCTTTAACCCTATACTTAAAAATAAATCCTAATTGTAAGTATATGCTTTAAGGAATGCAATTATCTAAGAATCAATATTTCTTTACCAGGAAAGAAAAAATGGTTACATTCACACCTTCTCTATCAAAACCACCAAATCCAACCATTGTCATAATCAACGGAGTCGTCTTCTACAACAAACTATAGATATAAATAATTAAAATATTGAAGCAAACGTTCTGTGTGCAGTAAAATACAATAAATACACTTAACAAAAGCCCTAGAGCTGTTGGATTGCATTTTTCAAGGATGGCCATTGCTAAGCACAGGTTGAAACCAATTCCTCTTTCAGAGACAAGACGATCAAGTCCAAGGCGTACCTAAAACATCTTCAGTGATCATAGTTGCTTATGGAAAATGTTATGCATCAAAACGATAAAGAAAAGAGCCATTAACCCAATATAAACTAACCTTGTTAAGTGCTGAGAATATCAGGTAGAATCCTCACATCTTTTAGATAGATTTTTGGTAATCGTGCTTGCAAAACCCACAGTTATACTTACAGCATCTCCAGTTGTGCTCGAAATTGCAAAATAAAAAAATCAAAATTTATGAACTTCAAAAAGTAGAGATTATACTAAGTATAAGCATGCATTTCGACAAAAAAGGTAAAAGATATTAATTAGTCAAGAAAACACATAATCATACTAAAAAATTATTTACAACAGGCTTTAAAAAAGGTGAACTTAACAAATGCAACCAAATCCTAACCCTTTAACTTAAATACTAAATAGTAAATCCTAAAACCTAAAATCTAAACTCTAAATTCTAAACTCTAAACCTTAAACCTTAAATTTTGAACCATGGTCCGAAATCCTAAATCCTAATACTTGAGACTTATAACCTAAACCTTAAACTTCAATCCTAAAAACTAAACCCTAAATCCTAATACTTAAGACCTATAACCTACAGCCTACATGCTAAACCTAAACTTTAAACTTTAATCTTAAATACTATATCCTATATCCTATATCCTATGTCCTATATCTTATATCTTATATCCTAAAACCTAAACTATAAAACCTAAACCTTAAAACTCTAATCCTTTAACCCTAAACATAAAAATAAATCTCAATAGTGAGTACATGGTTGAAAGAATGCAATTATCTAAAAATCAATATTTCTTTGCCAAGTAAGACAAAAAAAATGGTTACCTTCATACCATCTCTATAAAAACCACCAAATCTAGCCATTGTCATCATCAATGGAGTCGTCTTCTGTGACAAATTGTAGGTATAAATAATTTCAATATTGAAGCAAAGTTTTGAGTGCAATAAAATACTATAATTGCACTTACCAAAAGTCTTGGAGTTGTTGGATTACATTTTTCAAAGATGGCCATTGCTAGGCGCTGGTAGAAACCAACTCCTCTTTTAAAGATAAGACGACCAAGCCCAAAGCATCCCTGAAACATCTTTAGCGATCATAGTTGCTTATGGAAAATGTTATGTATAATATGGGTAAAGAAAAGAGCCAATAATGTAATATAAACTAACCTCGTTAAGTGCTCTCTCTTGATCAACAATAGGTTAAGGATCTAAGGCAGGATCCTCACATCTTTTAGATAGATTTTGGTAATCGTGCTTATCACACCTATAACTGTACTTTCACTACCTCCAGTAGTGCTCGATATTGACAAATTAAAAAAGAAATCAAAATTTATGAACTTAAAAAATTAGAGATTATACTAGGTATAAGCATGCATTACGACAAAAAAGGTGAAAGATATCAATTAGTCAAGAAAGCACATAATCATACTAAAATATTATTCACAACATGCTTTAAAAAAGGTGAACTTAACAAATATGACCAAATCCTAAACCTTAAACTTAAATACTAAACATTAAATCCTAGAACTTAAAACCTAAACTCTAAACTCTAAACTCTGAACCTAAACCTGAACGTTAAAACCTGAACCATGGTCCCAAATCCTAAATCCTAAATCCTAATACCTAAGACCTATAACTTCTAACCTAAACTTTAAACTTCAATCCTAAACACTAAACACTAAATTCTAATACCTAAGACCTATAACCTACAGTCTACATGCTAAACCTAAACCTTAAACTTTAATCTTAAATACTATGTCCTATATCCTATGTCCTATATCTTATATCCTATATGCTATATCCTAAGACCTAAACTATAAAACCTAAACCTTAAAACTCTAACCCTTTAACCCTAAACTTAAAAATAAATCTCAACAATAAGTACATGCTTTAAGGAAAGTAATTATCTAAGAATTAATATTTCTTTACCAAGCAAGACAAAAAATAGTTACTTTCACACCTTCTCTATCAAAACCACCAAATACAACCATTGTCATCATCAACGAAGTCATCTTCTGTGATAAATTGTAGGTATAAATAATTATAATATGAAAGCAAAAGTTCTACGTGTAGTAAAACACTATAATTACACTTACCAAAAGCTTTGGAGTTGTTGAATTACATTTTTCAAGGATGGTCATTGCTAGGCACTGGTAGAAACCAATTCCTCTTTCCGAGACAAGATGACCAAGTCTAAGGCATACCTGAAACATCTTCAGCGATCATAATTGCTTATGAAAAATGTTATGCATCAAAATGATAAAGAAAAGAGCCATTAACCCAATATAAACTAACCTCGTTAAGTGTTATCCCTCGATCAATGATAGGTTAAGAATATCAGGTAGGATCCTCACATCTTTTAGATAGATTTTTGGTAATCGTGCTTGCAAAACCTACGGCTATACTTACAGCATCTCTAGCTGTACTCGAAATTGCAAAATCAAAAAAGAAATCAAAATTTATCAACTTTAAAAAGTAGAGATTCTACTAAGTATAAGCATGCATTTTGACAAAAAGGTAAAAGATATTAATTAGTCAAGAAAGCATATGATCATACTAAAATATTATTTGCAACAAGCTTTAAAAAAGGTGAACTTAGCAAATACAACCAAATCCTAAACCTTAAACTTAAATACTAAATATTAAATCCTAAAACCTAAAATCTCAACTCTAAACTCTAAACCTTAAACCTTAAATCTTGAACCATGGTCCTAAATCCTAAATCCTAAAAACTAAACCTTAAATCCTAATACCTAAGACCTAAGACTTATAACCTATAGCCTACATGCTAGACCTAAACCTTAAACTTTAATCTTAACTACTATATCCTAAGACCTAAACTATAAAACCTAAACCTTAAAACTCTAACCCTTTAACTTACTTTAAGGAATGTAATTATCTAAGAATCAATATTTCTTTACCAAGCTAGACAAAAAAATGATTACCTTCATACCATCTCTATCGAAACCACCAAATCTAGCCATTGTCATCATCAATAGATTCGTCTTCTACGACAAATTATAGGTATAAATAATTATAATATTAAAGCAAAAGTTCTATGTCGTAAAATACTATAATTGTACTTAGTAAAAGCCTTGGAGTTGTTGGGTTACATTTTTTAAGGATGGCCATTGTTAGGCGCTAGTCAAAATCAATTCCTCTTTCAGAGATAGGACGACCACCTTCGAGCCATACCTCAAACATCTTTAACGATCATAGTTGCTTATGGAAAATGTTATGTATCAAATGGGTAAAGAAGAGAGCCAATAACACAATATCAACTAACCTCGTTAAGTGCTATCTTTTGATCAACAACAGGATAAGGATCTAAGGCAGGATCCTCGCATCTTTTAGGTAGATTTTTGGCAATCGTGCTTGCAACACCTACAACTGTACTTACAATACCTCCAATTGTGCTTGATATTGACAAATTAAAAAAGAAATCAAAATTTATCAACTTCAAAAATTAGAGATTATACCAAGTATAAGCATACTTTACGACAAAAAAAGTTAAAAGATATTAATTAGTCAAGAAAGCATTTAATCATACTAAAATATTATTTACAACATGCTTTAAAAAAAGTGAACTGAACAAATACAACCGAATCCTAAACCTTAAAATTAAATACTAAACATTAAATCCTAAAACTTAAAACCTAAACTCTAAACTCTAAACCCTAAACCTTAAAACTTGAACCATGGTCCCAAATCCTAAATCTTAATACCTAAGACTTATAACCTATAACCTAAACCTTAAACTTCAATCCTAAACATTAAACCCTAAATCCTAAAACCTACAGCTTACGTGCTAAACCTAAACCTTAAACTTTAATCTTAAATACTATATCTTATATCCTTTATCCTAAGACCTAAACTATAGAACCAAAACTTTAAAACTCTAACCCTTTAACCCTAAACTTAAAAATAAATGTCAACAATAAGTAAATGCTTTAAGGAATGCAATTATCTAAAAATCAATATTTATTTACTAAGGAAGACAAAAAATGGTTACCTTCATACCTTCTCTATGAAAACCACCAAATCCAGTCATTGTCATCATCAACAAAGTGGTCTTCTGCGACAAATTACAAGTATAAATAATAATAATATTGAAGCAAAAGTTCTGTGTGCAGTAAAATACTATAATTACACTTACCAAAAGCCTTGGAGTTAATGGATTACATTTTTCAAGGATGGTGATTGCTAGGCATTAGTAGAAACTAATTCCTCTTTCAGAGACAAGATGACAAAGTCCAAGGCGTACATGAAACATCTTTAATGATCATAGTTGCTTATGGAAAACGTTATGCATCAAAATGATAAAGAAAAGAGCCGTTAAACAATATAAACTAACCTCGTTAAGTGTTATCGTTTGATCAATGATAAGTTAAGAATATCAAGCAGGATACTCACATCTTTTAAATAGATTTTTGGTAATCTTGCTTGCAACACCTACAACTATACTTACAGCATCTCCAGTTGTGATTGAAATTTCAAAATAAAAAAAGAAATCAAAATTTATGAACTTCAAAAAGTAGAGATTGTACTAAGTATAAGCATGCATTATGATAAAAAAGGTAAACGATATTAATTAGTCAAGAATGAAGTAAATCACGCGTTAATATAGACTTTACGTTCAATAGACAAAATGCACAAGAAGGGGGGGTTGAATTGTGTATTCTTTTGTGTGAATACAATCCCCTTTCAAATTTCTTTGAAA
>JAOQMP010000001.1:31463034-31481457 GCA_027563575.1 Erythroxylum pedicellare
ATAATAAATAATAAATAATAATAAATTATTAGTGATGATGATGATGATGATGATGATGATGATAATAATAATAATAATAATAATAATAATATTATTATTATTATTATTATTATTAAGAATAAAAAATTGCTTATGTGGGGGGAGGGGTATTTTTGGAAGTTGCTTAGGTGTTTTGTTTCGGAGACGGGAACAAGAAATTTTGTACCACAGTCTTGGAAGGAACAAAAAATTTCTATCCCTATGCTCTAGAGTGGGGACAAAAATAGGTAGGGATGACAAGCAAACACTACCGAGCACAAGACTTTTGTGTCCCTGTCATCTATCTCCACACATGGCGACATGAACCAAACACTACATTAGGGAAGTCGACTGGGAGTAAGCAGCTCCATAGCATGAGCAAGCCCTGAAGAGCCCAAATCATCATGAGCAAAAACCTAAACTGCTTCATGAGTACTCTATACTGAATCTACACCTCTAGGAGCCTGGTCCAATACCACCTCTCGGGTGATGGGAGCAACAACCTGATGGGCTGCAATAGATGGGGGCACAGGAATGACCAAAAACACTGCACTGGGAACACTACTTGGGTGTCCACTCATACTCCACTCTAACACAGATCAGATCTTCGCTCATACTACTAGCAATCTTAATCTCATAAGCAGGCTCAACTACAGTCGAGAGCTCAACAAAAAGTCTAGCAAAAGAAAGTTTGGTCTTGTCAGAAGTATGTTAATCATAACTAAGGGGTCTCTTAATCTTGCTAGCTAGAAGACCAAGACATCGCTCATTCCATAAAGGAAGCGGTAGATCATGTAACCGTACCCAAACTGGCACTCTAGAAGCTCATGATTTGTCAAAGACAAAGTGAGGATGCCATAGCTGTAAAACTATGAATTTCCCACCAAAAATCTATGGACCCTACTCAAGGATCGACCGTAAAGCCTCCTCCAAATGAATAAAATAGAAAGAAACTGGTGCCTGTGGATTTGCATTGCAATGGATTGCATGGCAAGGAAAGGCATATTATGCCCAGGAAAGAAACTAACTAAGCATCGAGTCCATTGATGTAAACTATCAGCTAGATGTAAGAAGTTGCCACTACAACAGGTGAATAGAAAAGGATAAAACGACAACATATAAGAGAACAAAGCAAAAAAATACAGCAAACAAACAGAACGCATAGTAGGAAGAAGTAAGGGAGAACGACGCTAAGAGATAGGCAATAATTGGACAGCAACAATAAAATGCAACCAATCAGCAAAGAACAAAAAAAAAAAAGACACGCAAGTAGGAAAAGGTCTAAAATTCAGTGGACTGGAGATGTTTAAAACTCCAGAATTATAACTACACGAGGTTTTAATTTTAGAGAATAGGGGGAGACACTGCAACAGAGGAACCAAATGCCACATGCTAGAACCTGATGCATGTGAAGGAGACCTGACACCGCAAAAACGAGACCTAACGCACAGAGGGAAAAAACAAAAAAAGCAGCAGATTGGGAGAAAGGAAGGAAAACATGCATGAAAGAAAGAGACCCATTCTAGAACTGGGTTTTTGATGTTTATGTCCAAAACTCACTTGAGTTCTTCATTCCTTACTCCTCTAATGTCTATTCTCCTTTTTTTGATATTTATTTTGTTAAACATGAACATGAGTGACTAGATTTCTTGTTAGGTTTCAAAGATGGGATATAGTTTTCAAATGTCTACATGATTTGATTACGGTTTTATTTAATAAAATTGATTCGTGACTACTGATTCTTGTTTTGATTATTATTATGCTTGATATGTGTTAGGCCTCACATAATTTGTGTCAAAATTATCGGTTGAAGAATCGAAAGGTGAAAATTGGTAATGGAAAATCAAAATTATGAACTTGTAGGTTTAGACCTAGATATAGGCAAAAATTTATGAGAAGAATTACCAACTAGATAAAAATCTCAATGGGTTTTACTTAATTTCATGAGCCACGATAGTTGGGATTGATTTTAACTAGGATACTTCTTTGACATTTCGATAGAGAATCATAGATAATTTAGATCTAGTTTCCTTCAAAGTCTAGGGATCAAGATTATTGAATAAACCAGAAGAGAATAATTAGAAGTCGATCATAAAACTAGATTTGAAACCCGACTTTTACATATCTGATTTATTCCTTACAGACTCATACTGTATAAGTTTTGCGGTTATTCTGTTTACTTTAGGGTTAGTTTTAGTAATTCATTTATTAATTAATTTCTCAATAATCAACATTTGAGTGATTAACCCAAATAATTGAATGATTTTAGCCTAGTAATTGTTCAGTAACTCCCTGTGGATCGATACTCATACTTCCTTATGTACTTGTGTGACTCGTACTTGCGAGGCCTTGTACATGCCAAATGTATCTCAAACCTTTGTAAGGAATTCGTAACAACTTTACATTATGTAAGCACTGCCCAAACTCATCCATATGCTTATACCATTCAATATCGCGCCCAACTCTATCATAATGGCTCAGAATGGAATTAAAATCTCCCAAAACTAACCAAGGCATACCAGTGAATCGCTCAGCCTACTCTTAAAGAAAATCCTAGAGATCTCATCTAGTACCCAGGTTAGTGGAACCATAAACTACTTTAGGCCAAAAGTAGTACCCTCCATCTGTTGAGTCACCTCATAATTGACACCCTGGTAAGTGATCACTAGACTCCGTATCGTAAACAGTCCTGGATCCCAACATAATAATATTCGACAAGCAATCTCCTCCGTCCCATTACTCAGATAATCCCAACCCTAGAAAGTAGAAGCAACTACTTATGGAAGATGTAAAGATGCAATCTTGGTCTCTAAGAGACCCACCAAACTAAGATCATATTACAAAATCCAATCCCGGAATGCTCATTGGGTATCGAAGCCATTAAGGCCCTAATATTCCAACTTCCTACCATAGGAAATCGGAAATAAACATAGACAAAAGAATTCAACTAAAGGGGGTAGACCCCTCACTCCTCCTACCAATAGACCCAAAAAAAGACGAGCCTGATAAGGCGGTGTGGACTAGCCAAAAGAGCCAATAATACTGGGGCATGACTGCTACTGGGAATAGATGCTTCTGAGCTAAGCAAATAGAGAATTTGACTGGGTGAAGCCGTTAAATCTAGAGAAACATCAAGCTAAGGCGTCTAATAAGGAGTAGCCCTCACCTCTACAAAAATGGCTAGACTAGGTATCCAACTCAAAGTAACTTGCACCTCAGTAGAAACAATATGTCTTAGCTCTAAGGGAAGTCGACTTGGAGTAAGCTGCTCCATAGCATGAGCAAGCCTTGAAGACCCCAAATCGTCATTGGGAGAAACTAGGACTACTACATGAGTAGGTTGTATTGGGTCTAAAACTCTAGGAGTCTACTCTAACACTACCTCTCGGATAGTAGGAGCAGCAGCCTGATGCGCTGCAGTAGTCGGGGGAATATAGGAATAGCCAAAAACAGTACATTAGGAACACTACTTGGGTGTCCACTTATGCTCCACTCGGACAAGGATCAGATCTTCACTCATACCATTAGCAATCTCAATCTCATAAATAGGCTTAAGTGCAATAGAGAGTTCAACATAAAGTCTAACAAAAGAAAGTCTGGTCTTGCCAGAAGTACAACGATCACAACTAAGTGGTCTCCCGATCTTGCTGGCCAGGAGACCAAGACATCACTCATTCCATAAAGGAAGCGATAAATCATGTAACCATACCCAAACTGGCACTCTAGAAACTCGTGATTTGTTAGAGACAAAATGAGGATGCCATTGCTGTAAAACTATAAACTTCCCATCGAAAATCCATGGGCTCTGCTCAATGATCTATTGTAAAGCCTCCTCTGAATGGAAACAAAATAGAAAGAAACCAGTGCCTGTGGATATAACATCCTCAAGACCAAGCATCTTCCAGGCCTGCATCGCAATGGATTGCATGGAAAAGAAAGGCATACTATGCCTAGGAAAGAAACCAACTAAGCATCGGGTCCACTGATGGAGATTATTAGCTATATAGTCATCTGAGATCACTACAAGCCCAATCGAAGTATCATGGGGTATATCCAGAAACATAAATCCTATATTGGAATTGGTGATTCAGCCTTTCTCAGTCTAGGAAAAATCTTAGGTTTTTTCACAGATTTGCCAATTTTTTACTTAGGTTTTCCTATTTCCTCATTAACATATATTGTAGGGGAAAATTGGAATTAACCAAAGGGGTAGAATTGGAATTACCTACTCTAAAGGTAGATGAGGCATTTTTACATGGCTTCTCCGTTAGTGCTAGCTATGCGAGATGAACAGCTACCATAGGCAACTGCAATCTAATCAAATTGTGCGACTAGTTAGTCCCTTCTGGCGTCGCACAGACCGTCAGAGATGAAGCACTTTTCCCCAGTTGTTCCATTCGAGCATGCTGAGTGGGAGGAGATAGTGGTGGTGTCATATGAGGTGGGACAAAATTTGTTCTATATTCGATAGTTATATCTTTTCCTCCATCTTCGGTGACAACATACAAGTGGATGTGAGATTGCGATGACCGCCTAGGAGTTATTGGAAACATCATAGCTGAATGCTTAGTGGATGCGGTGATGTTTATAGTGTCAATTACAGTAGAGGGAGGGTGAGAACTGAAAGTTTTGATCATTGTTTCTATGTTGTGTTATGATCCAATCGCAAAACTGAGTGTTTAGTTTTGTAAATCAGGAGATTTCGAGGCCATTGGTGTGATTTGGAAAAAATGGGGAGCATTGGAGCAAATTCGATCAATGTAGTGATGGCAGGGATGGTAGCAGCGGTGGTACTGACGATGGCTTTCTGGTAGATGGAAGGAGACTACTGGAAGTTGATGGTGGCCAGAGTTGAAGATTTCTTCTTCCGGGACATGACGATAGAAAAGAGTTGAGAGAAAAAATTTCAAAGAACCTTCACTAAGCCCTAAACCCTCAAACCTTAAACTGTAAAACCCTCAACCTTAAACCCTAAAACCCTAAAACATAAAACCCTAAACCCTAAAACCCTAAAACAAAAAAATCCACAACAGGTCCTCAAATACAATAAAAAAATAATGCTAAGTGGGAAGTTTCCAGATGTGCCGCTGAAGATTAGGTATCTAAAAATAAGACTCAAAGCCTAGAAGCAGAGAATAGATAAGCTCGATGATGTCCTCGATAATGTCCTGTGGCGATCGATGTCATTGTTGAAGATGCAATTATTCTTTTTATACCAAAGAAAGTGAACAATGGCAAAGAGAACTAACCATGATAGCATATGTCTGAAATCCTTCCGTTGACGAAGATGAGTGGAAGCTCACTGAAGAAGGGGAAACTAAGAAGTCGAAGGCCAAGTAATGTGGGTCTTTATCGAGAGGGAACCCCAAACTAGGAAAGAGAACCTACACTGAAAGAAAAGATGATTATGTGTCTCTAAAGAGGAGTCGTATAGCACACAAGTCGAAGAGGACAAAACACCAAAAATCTAGAGTTTGTCCATAGTTCGTAGGCACCCTTGGGATCCTAACCAAAAGAGAAAAGAGTGTCGTGGAATATGCTCTGGAAACCACAGTAGATGGTGCATCGGATCCACTGGTCATCGAGCTCGAAAAAGGTTCCATGCAGAGTCAACAGAAAAAAAACTCCTATTGAGTGACCTTTCCAAGTCTAACTATCAAAATGCTGAACTTGAGGTCCAAATTGGATGGAGTCCCAAACCTGTTGTAGCTCATTATTCCCCTAAGGAAAAGTCCACTTAGTAGAATGTATGATCTCTGAAACCATGGCATCCTAAGAGAGCCCAATAAAGGAGAGAACTTGGAATGAAAATCGATCACACGAAGGCCCCTGATCTGGCAACCAGTGATCTTGCCATATGGAGGTATCTCGCCTGTTACCAATACAAGCAACAATAAGACCTCTACACCATTATTTGCTCATCAGAATCTTCCAACAAACCTAAGGTGAGCTCGATGAGACTTGAATATGTCAAAAAGATCTACCCCTCAGCAAAATAGTACGTACACATATGGTCTATGTAGAAGATCTACCTATGAATAGTCGCCACACATACTTCAGTGTGGTAGCCCTATTCCAGTCTCTAATCCTCTTGACTCCTAGACCGCCCTCCTGCCTTAGATAATAGACTAACTCCCATACTACCTTAACCCCTGAATGGGACAGTGAAGTACCTTTCCAAAGAAAAGATGACAAAATGCTCTCAATACGGTAAGTAATGCTAGCAAGCAGAATGAGCATACCTGATTAGTATACTTATATGGAGAAAAGCGTAGATTTGATCAGCTGTAAATGACCCGTGTAGGTAAGAGACATTGAAATCCAAAATCAAATCTGAGAAAGAATCCTCTCCACCAAAGGAAGATCATCTGAGTGTCTCAACCATGTAGTGATAAAAGGGATGCCCAGATAACGAATCAGAAGGGAACCAATTTGAAATCTAAGTACTCTCTGTAAAAAAGAAACCTCAACCTCGAGGATCCTTGAGAAGAAAACTTGGCTCTTATCTGAGTTCATAACCAATCCTAAAACCCTCTCAAAATCTATCGGAGCCTGTCAGATAATCTCAAGAGAAGCTAAATCTGCTTGACTGAAAATCATCAAGTCATCCACATAGCAAAGATGAGTGAGAGAGATTTGCCTACATCACAAATGATAACGATAGCTTAGTACTGCAATGGCCTCTCTTAAGATCCCATCCAAACCCTCCATCACTAGAAAAGTAACCATGCATTGGCCCATTAAGTGCTACAGAGAAATGTGTAAATATGAGACATGTCTTAATCTAATAGATCATGTAGTCAGGAACACTAATAGTCCTTAATCCTAGTAGAATACACTCCCAACTGACTGTATTAAATGCCTTAGGAATATCAACCTTAAGAGTACACCGTAGTGGTGAGCAATCAAGGTAATATTCATGCATCAGCTCCTGAGTAAGAAAAATAGCATCTGCAATCTGCCACCCAAAAATAAAAGCCATTTAAGATCTCCCAATCACCTTTGATAGAACAACTTTAAAGTGATTTACAATGACCTTTGATATGCACTTATAAAGGAAATTGCAACAAGAGATCGGTCTAAAGTCATTCAGTGTCTGTGGGCTTTAGGAACCAAAATGATCCTAGTGGAGTTCACCAATCGGGACATAACTGAAATAGAGAGAAAATATCTCACTGCCACCTTAAAGTCAGCTCCAATAATATCCCAGCACCTCTTCTAAAAAAAAGAGGTGTAACCATCAAGCCTCGAAGCCTTATCCTCCGGGATGGAGAATAACACAATATGTATCTCCTTATTTGAAATGGAGCTCACCAAGGACTGAACCATATCCTCTAGGATATGCTGAATGAAGAATCTAGCAGTATCAACTGAAAGTATTGAGGGGTAGGACCTGAGAATACCCTGAAAATAATCCACTACCATCTACCCAAGTGACCCTGATTAGTGAAAACCGTGCCTATCTTATCTTGTAAACCATGTACCCTACCTCTGACCTGTTCATAAATCAAGGATCTGTGAAAGAATCTAGTGTTTTGGTCACCTAGAGCAAGCCACTGGACCCAAGATCTCTACCTATAGAATGGCTCCTCTTTCTAAACCAATCTAGAGTATTGGCGAGCAAGGTTGCACTCAATAATACCTAAATTCGACCAGAGCGGGGAAGCATCCAAAGCTGCCTGAGCTATAGCCCACTAGGCTCGTGCCTCCTTAACTCTATTGGAAATGTAACTATAGTCCTGAAAGTGTAGGACTTTAGCTCTTACTTAAGCAAACCTATTCTATAGGTCAAACAAAACATCGGACCCCCTCTTTAAGATACAGACCAAATCCTCCTAACAATCTCCAAAAAGTCAATGTGATTAACCCAACATTTCAGAAACTTAAAAGGAGTAGGAGGCTGACGTATCGAAGGTCCGAACTGAACCACCATAACACTATGGTCAGAGATATATCTTGGTAGGAACTTTGCAAAGATACTAGGTCAAGAGGAAAACAATGCAAAATTGCCGAAACTCTAATCCAAAATTCAAATAATAGAACCTCGTCCCTCTTGACCATTATGCCAAGTGTATCTCAAACCCCTATAAGGAATCTGTATTAGCTCTACATCATATAAGCACTGCCCAAACTCATCCATATGGCTGTACCATCCAGTATCGACCCCAACTTTATTAGAGTGACTCAGAATGGTATTAAAATCTCCCAAAACTAACCAAAGCATACCAGCAAATTGCTCAACCTACACTCGAAGAAAATCTAAGAGATCTCATCTACTACTTGGGTCAATGGAACCATAAACTACTATCAAGCCAAAAGTAGTACCCTCCATCCGCTAAGACACCTCATAACTAACACCCTGTAAAGTGAACATTGTACTTCATTTCATGAACAACTTTAGATCCCAATATAATAATTTTTGACAAGCAATCTCCTTTGTCTTGTTACTCAAATAATCCCAACCCTGGTAAGTAGCAACAACTACTCGCGAAAGATGTAAAGAAGCAAGTTTAATCTCCAGGAGACCCACCAAACTAAGGTCATACAGTGAAATCCAATCCCGGACCACCCTCTAAGTATTGAAGCCATTAAGGCCCCTAATATTCTAACTTCCTATCATAGGAAATCGAAGACAAGCATAGCTAAAGAAGTCAACTAAAGGGGGCAGACCCCTCATTCCCCTTATCGAAAGTCACACTCGAAAAAATTGATTTTAATGAGGTGGTGTGGCGTTCAGTGGAAAATACTCGCCAAAGGAGCCAGTAATATTGGGGCCATGACTGCTACTGGGAATAAATGCTTCTGAGCTAAACCAACAGAGCATCTGACTGGACGAAGTCATCAAATTTGGAGAAACATCAAGTTGAGGCATCCAACAAGGAGTAATCCTCACCTTTGCAACAATAGCTGGACTAGGTATCTAACTTGAACTAACACACGTCTTAGTAGAAACAAACTGTCCTAGCTTTGAGGGAAGTCAACTTGGAGTAAGTTTCTTCATAGCATGAGCAAGCCCTGAAGACCCAAAATTGTCATTAGTAGAAACCTAGACTACTTCATGAGTACTCTGTACTGGGTTTACAACTTTAGGAGTCTAGTCCAACACCACCTCTCGAGTGGTAGGAGTAGTAACCTAATGTGTTGCAGTAGTTGGGGGGATATAGGAATGGCCAAAAACACTACACTGGGAGCACCTCTTAGGCGTCCAATTATACTCCATTCAGACACGGATTAGATGTCCGCTCATACCACTAGCAATCTCAATCTCGTAAATAGGCTCAACTACAATAGAGAACTGAACACAAATTCTGGAAAAGGAAAGTCTAGTCCTATCAAAAGTATGAAGATCACAACTAAAGGGTCTCCCAATCTTGCTGGCCAAGAGACCAAGACATCGCTCATTCCATAAAGGGAGCGTTAAATTATATAACCATACCCAAACTAGTACTCTAGAAACTCGTGATTCATCAAAGACAAAATGAGGATGCCACTATTATAAAACCATGAACTTCCCATCGAAAATCCATAGGCTTTACTCAAGGATGGACTGTAAAGCCTCCTTTAATTGGAACGAAATAAGAAGAATCCAGTGCTTGTGGATATATCATCCTCAAGACCAAGTGTCTTCTATGCCAGCATCGTAATGGATTGCATGGCAAGGAAGGGCATACTATTCCCAGGAAAGAAACCAACTAAGCATCAGGTCCACTAATGGAGACTATTAGCTATATAGTCATCCAGGGTCACTACAGGCCTAGTCGAAGCAACATGGAGAATATTTAGAAACCTAAATCTTGTATTGGAATTGGTGATTCGAACTTTCTCAGCCTAGGAAAAATCTGATGGTTTTTTCACAGATTTACCAATTTTATGCCTAAGTTTCCCTATTTCCTCATTAATATACGTTGTAAGGGCAAAATTGGAATTAATCAAAGGGGCAGTATTGTAATTACCTCCTCCAAGGGTAGATGAAGCATTTGGTCGTGGCTTCACCTTTGGACCATTCTGCAGAAGATGAACAAGTAGGGATGCAAGAGGAACACCTATCGGTGGCTGAACTGGACCAAGTGGTGGTAGCTCCTACGACGTTGCAAGGTGGGCAACTGATGGGTGAGTTGATTCCTTCCCCTTCTGTCCGATATTCAGAGTCGGAGGTTATCTGAATCATCGCAGACCCATGATTCCATCTCCTTCTCCGATGACTCCAAGCTCTTCTCTAACACCTACAGCATTTGACATTAGCTGCAACGATTTCTGTGTTACCTACGTTGGCCTCAGTAAGAGAGAACAGGCAGAAAAATGGCTAGGATCTAAGGCGGCGGCTTCAACGTGTATAACGGCTACAATAACTTTGGCCAAAGATTGCATTTTCTAGGTTGATATTTTGACAAAACCCATTATGGTATGTTGTAGATCAAGAAAATGTCTTTTGGTATGCTATAAGTTGCAATTGGACCATCGGAATGGTTTTCGGTTACTGTTGCAGTGGTGACAGTGGCGGCAGTGATGGTGATGATGGTGGTGGCGGCAGGTGTGGTGTCAAACCAGGTAGAGACAACGTTCTGTTAGTAGTTTGCAGTTGCCCGAGTTAATGATTTCTTTTTTCGGGATATGAAGAACAAACTGAGTTGAGAGAAAAATTTTTCCAAGAACCTTTTTCCCTAAACCCTAAACCCTAAAATTTTTTTAAAGAGAATAAAAATATATTAATAAAAAGGAAGGTTCAATATAAAAAAGGCCAAAGGAGGCACTCAAAAACTATATACAAATAAAACAAAGAGGCCACAGGAGACCACAAATACAATAATAAAAAATAATGTTAAATGGGAAGTTTCCAGTTATATCACTGAAGATCAGGTATCTGAAAACGAGGCTCAAGGCCTAGAAGTTGAGAACGGATAAGGTCGATAATGTCCTGGGGTGATCGATGTCATTTGCTAAAGATGTGGATATTCCTCTCATACTAAAGAAATTAAATAGTGGCAAAGAGAACTAACCATGATACCATATATCTAAAATCCTTTCGTCGGCAAAGACGGGTGGAAGCCCACTATAGAAGGGGAAACTAAGAAATCGAAAGTCAAGTAGTATGGGTCTTCGTCGAGAGGGAACCCCAAACTAAGGTAGAGAACCTGCACTAAAAGAATAGATGATCATGTGTCTCTTTAGATGAGTTGCATAGCACACAAGTTGAAGAAGACAGAACACCAAAATAATTGGAGTCTGTCCATAATCTGAAGATGCCCCTGTGATGATAACCAGAGGGTAAAAGAGTGTTGTGGAATATGCTCTAGAAACGATAGTAGATGGTGGCTCAAATCCACTAGTTGTCGAGCTCGGAGAAGGTTCCATGTAGAGTTAATAGAAAAAACTCCTGATGAATGACCTTTCCAAAACCAACTATTATAATGCTAAACCTAAGGTCTAAATCAGATGGAGTCCCAAACCTGTTGCAACTCACTACTCCCCTTAGGAAAAGTCCACTCAGCAGAATGTATAATCTCTGAAACCCTGGCATCCTAAGAGAGCCCAATAGAAGAGAGTACTTGGAACAAAAATTGATCACACAAAGGCCCCTAATTCGGGACATGACGATAGAAAAGAGTTAAGAGAAAAAAATTTCAAAGAACCTTCCCTAAGCCCTAAAACCTAAAACCTAAAACCTAAACCCTAAACCCTAAAACCTAAAACCTAAAACCTAAACCCTAAACCATAAAACCTCAACCCAAACCCTAAAACCCTAAACCCTAAACCTTAAAACAAAGAAGCCACAGGAGGCCCTCAAATACAATAAAAAAATTACAATGCCAAGTGGGAAGTTTCCAAATGTGTTGTTGAAGATCAGGTATCTAAAAATGAGACTCAAGGCCTAGAAGCAGAGAATAGATAAGCTCGATGATGTCCTTAATAATGTCCTGGGCCAATCGGTCTCATCCACTGAAGATGCAGTTATTCCTCTTATACCAAAGAAAGTTAACAGTGGTAGAGAGAACTAACTATGATAGCATATGTCTGAAATCCTTCTGTCGGCGAAGATGTGGAAGCGCATTAGAGAAGGGGAAACTAAGAAGTCGAAGGCTAAGTAATATGGGTCTTTATCGAGAGGGAACCTCAAACTAAGGAAGAGAACTTACACTGAAAGAAAAGATGATCATGTGTCTTTGGAGAGGAGTCGTATAGGACACAAGTCGAAGAAGACAAAACACCAAAAATTTGGAGTATGTCCATCGTCTGAAGGTGCCTCTGTGATGCTAACCAGAGGAAAATAGTGTGTTGTGGAATATGCTCTGGAAACCACAATAGATGGTGCATCAAATCCACTATTTTTCGACCTTGGAGAAGGTTCCATGCAAAGTCAACAGAAGAAAAAACTCCTAATGAGTGACCTTTCTAAACCCATCTATCAGAATGCTGAACCTGAGGCTAAATTGGATGGAGCCCCAAACCTGTTGTAACTCATTATTCCCCTCAGGAA
Organism: Erythroxylum pedicellare; assembly: GCA_027563575.1. Taxonomy (NCBI): domain Eukaryota; kingdom Viridiplantae; phylum Streptophyta; class Magnoliopsida; order Malpighiales; family Erythroxylaceae; genus Erythroxylum; species Erythroxylum pedicellare. The sequence continues at coordinate 31,475,528 of JAOQMP010000001.1, forward strand.
AAGTCCACTTAGTAGAATGTATGATCCCTGAAACCCTGGCATCCCAAAAGAGCCCAGTAGAGGAGAGAGCTCGGAATATAAATCAATCATACAAAGGCCCCTGATCAGGAAACCAGTAATCCTGCCATATGGAGGTATCTCGCCCATCACCAATACAAGCAACAATAAGACCTTTATGCCACTCTCTACTCAACAGAATCTTCCAAAAAACCTAGGATGAGCTTGACAGGACTTGAATATGCCAAAAAGATCTACCCCTCAGCAAAATAATACATACCTATATGGTCCATATAGAAGATCTATCTGTAAATAGTCGCCATATATACTTCAGCGTGGCAGCCATTATTCTAGTCTTTGACCCTCTTGACTCCCAGACCACCCTCCTGCCTCAAAAAATAGACTGACTCCCTTGCCACCTTAACCTCGATATGGACAATGAAATAACTCTCCAAATAAAATATGACAAAATGCTTTTAATGCGGCGAGTAATGCTAGCAAGCAGAATGAGCATACCTGACTAGTACCTGTATGTAGAAAAGCACAGATCTGATCAGCTGCAAACAACCTATATAGGTAAAAGACATTGAAGTCCATAACCGAATCCAAGAAAGAAACCTCACCACCAAAGGAAGACAATCTGAGTGTCTCAACCATGTAGTGATAAAAGGGATGCCCAAATAACAAATCAGAAGGGAACTAATTTGAAACCCAAGTACTCTCTATAAAGAAGAAACCTCAGCCTCAGAGATCCTTGAGAAGAAAACTCGACTCTTATTCAAGTTCATAGCCAATCCTAAAACCCTATCAAAATTTGCCAGAGCCTGTCAGATAATCTCAAGAGAAGCTAAATTTGCACGACTAAAAATCATCAAGTCATCTTTAAAGTAAAGATGAGTGAGAGAAGTCTGCTTACATCACCGATAAGAATAATAGCTTGATACTGCAATGGCCTCTCTCAAGATCCCATCCAAACCCTCCATCGCTAAAACAAATAAATAAGGAGAGAGGGGATCCCCCTATCATACCCCTCATGTGGCAGAAAGGTAACCATGTAATGCCCCATTAAGTGTTACAGAGAAATGTGCAGATCTAAGATATGCCTTAATCCAACTGATCATATAGTCAGGAACACCGATAGTCCTCAATCCTAGTAGAATAAACTCCCAACTGACTGTATTAAAGGCCTTACAAATATCAACCTTGAAAGCACACCATGGTGGTGAGTGATCAAGGTGATAATTGTGCATAAGCTTCTAAGTAAGAAAAATAGCATTTGTGATCTACTGCCTAAAAAATAGCCATATAAGATCTTCCAATCACCTCTTGTAGAACAACTTTAAAATGATTTGTAATAACCTTTGAGATGCACTTATAAAGGACTTCGCAGTAAGATATTGGTCTAAAGTCATTCAGTGTCTGTGGGCTCCCCACTTTGGGAACCAAAGTGATCCTAGTGGAGTTCACCCATCGGGGTATATCTGAAGTAGAGAAGAAATACCTCACTACCGCCATGAAGTCAGCTCCAATAATGTCCCAACACCTCTTATAGGAAAAAGAGGTGTAACCATCAGGCCTCAGAGCCTTATCCTCTAGAATAGAGAATAAAGCAATACGTATCTCCACATATGAAACTGAGCTCATCAAAGACTGAACCATATCCTCTAATAATGCCCTGAAAATAATCCACCACCATCCATCCCAGAGCTCCCTGATCAGTGATAATCATGCTTGTCTCATCCTATAAACCATACATCCTACCTCTGACCTATCTATAAATTAAAGATCAGTGAAAGAATCTAGTGTTTTAGCCCCCCAGAGCAAGCCACTAGACCCGAGATCTCTGCCTATAGAATGACTCCTTGTCCTGAACCAATCTAGAGTATTGGCGACTGAGGTGGTGCTCAGCAATACCTAAATCCAACAAGAGTGGGGAAGCATCTAAGACTGCCTGAGCTATAGCCCATTAGACCCGTGCCTACCTAACTCTGTTGGAAATGTGACTGTAGTCCCGAAAGTGTAAGTACTTCAGCTCTCGCTTCAGCAAAGCTAGTTTGTGAGTCAAAAAAAAAACAACAGATGCCCTCTCACAGCTGCAGACCAAACCCTCCTAACAATCTCTAAAAAGTTGGTATGATCAACCTAACATTTCAGAAACTTGAAAGGAGTAGGAGGTCGATATCTCGAAACTCCAAACTGAACCATAACTGAACCACTATAGCACTATTATTGGAGATATCTCTCGATAGAAACTCTATAAAGGTACTAGGCCAAGAGAAAAACCATGCAGAGTTGCTAAAACTCCAATCCAAATGACAAAGAATAGAACCTTGTCCCTCTTGACCATTATGCTAAGTGTATCTCAAACCCCTGTAAGGAATCCGTAATAACTCTACATCCTGTAAGCATAGCGCAAACTCATCCATATGCCTGCGCCATCCAGTATCAACCCCAACTCTCTCAATGTGGCTCAGAATGGCATTGAAATCTCCCAAAACCAACCTAGACATACCAGTGAATTGCCCACTTGCACTCGCAGAAAATCCTAGAGATCTCATCTAGTACCCGGGTCAGTGGAACCATAAACTACTGTTAAGACAAAAGTATTATCCACCACCCGCCGAGTCACCTCACAACTAACACCCTGCAAAGTGAACACTAGACTCTTATCATAAACAGTCATGTGTCCCAACATAATAATATCCGACAAGCAATCTCCTCCATTTGATTACTCAAATAATCCCAACCTCGGCAAGTAGCAGCAACTACTCATGGAAGATATAAAGAAGTAACCTTAGTCTCTAAGAGACCCACCAAACTAGGGCCATACCGTGAAATCCAATCTCGAACCGCTTTCTAAGTCTTAGAGCCATTGAGACCCCCAATATTCCAACTTCCTATCATAGGAAATCGGAAACAAGCATAGCAAAAAATCAATAAGAGGGCCAGACCCCTCACCCCCTACCTACACTAAAACCTTTAAAAAAAAGAGTTCGATGAGGCAGTGTGGTGTCTGGTGGAAAGTGCTTGCCAATAAAGCCAATAAAACTGGGATTATGACTACTACTAAGTATAGATGCTTCTAAGCTAAGTAGACAGGGCTTCTGACTGGGTGAAGCCCTCAAATCTGGAGAAATATCAAGCTGAGGCATCCAATAAAGAGTAGCCCTCACCTCTGCAAAAATAGTTAGACTAGGTGTTCGACTCGGACCAACCCACGCCTCCATAGAAACAATATGTCTTAGTTATGAGGGAAGTCAACTTGGAGTAATCTGCTCCATAACATGAGCATGCCCTGTAGACCCTAAATTGTCATGAGTAGAAACCTAGACTGCTTTCATGAGTACTCTGTACTTGGTTTACAACTCTAGGATTCTGGTCCAACACCACCTTTCAGACAGTGGGAGCAATAGCCTAATGCTCTGTAGTAGTTGGGGGGACACAGGAATGACCAAAAACACTACACTAGGAACACCGTTTGGGTGTCCACTCATACTCCACTAGGACACGAATCAGATCTCTGCTCATACCACTAGCAATCTCAATCTCATAAATAGGCTCAACTATCGTAGAGAGCTCAACATAGAGTCTAGCCAAAGATGGTCTGGTCTTGTCAGAAGTATGACAATCACAACTAAAAGGTCTCTCGATCTTACTGGTTGGGAGTGTTGGAGTTATCTAAATATAATGCCTTGGAAAGCAAATGTATTTACATGTAACTTAATTTTCTTCTAATTACAGTTTTGTAATGAAAATATTTATTATTAATGAAACAAAAAAGTTTAGTTTTATATGTATGAGCATTATATATCTAGTCAAAAGGTACCGAGATTCTTTTGTCAGTAATGTACATATACATAGAGATGCATGGGAAACATGTATATTATTAGAATCTAAATTAATTGATTCGCAGTTGAATAATCAAATTGGTCGCTTGATTATGGTTTAGACTATAGTGTTGTGATTTATCTCCAAGTAAGTAAAGGAGTTTACTTCAAGAGAATAATGAGTTTCATATCATGATAGTAGTTGACTGTCGATAATGACACTATTAAATGAATCTAGAATCAAGTATGTTTTAAAGAATAAAGTGGGTCATTACTTTAATCTTAAAATATACAACTTAAGCATTCGCTTATTATGGACTACAATCTTGATGAGTGGTGAACTCATATGTGTTTCATTACAATTCTTGATATGATTAGAATGAATTTTTATAGAGTATTAATCCAATGTCTACATGTTGGAATTATTAATTGAAACATGTATAAGGGAACATTAACTAAAATAAAGAGTTTATAGTAATATCATCACTTCTAAATGTTTTAAGGGGATTTGGTGATTAAGCTGGTGCCAGCAGTTTGATGGACTAGCTACCCATCAAGTCTTAACACCAAGATAAGAACTTGTGTGTTCATCACCATATAAAGTAAAACAGGAGATCTAGAAGGAAAAACCAACATAAGGGCAAAATGTTAATTTTACCCTTTGTTGTGCGAATGACTATAATAAGGTTTATAATAGAGTTTGCAATTGGGCATGAAATATGTGTTCTCGTAATATTTAATAATTCAAGATTTTAACTAATTGTCTTTAGTGGAATGACGTTTAGTTAATAAGCTAGAATTAATTCTAATGAGATTAAATTAATTTCAAGCTTATTAGAGCTTGAACTATCAAAGTCCAATAAGATTCTCCACTTGGCTTCAAGGAAGGTTATCAAGCAAAGTAAAAAATATAAATGGAGGTTTTAAAATCCCATAATTGAATGTAGGCTTTCACTAATTAATGGTTAATTAGAAGCCCAAATGTATATTTAGAAATGGGCTAGACTTTGGTTTAATTTGATTAATTGGATTAATTAAATTAGAACAAAATTTTTAAGAAAGTAAGGTACAATTTCATTTTTCATTAGGGTTGAATGTGCAGCTGTACATATAGCATTGAATTACTAAATAAAAATGATATTTATCATAGTTTATTATCATTAAATGGAGTTATGAAGTTACCATTAAATGGTTTAATGGTTATCTTTTAATGATAACATGTAACCTATTAGCATTCATTAGATTAAAGATGAAAGATGTACATTGGATGGACCATCTTCGTTCTTTCATCATCAAAAATGAAATTGATAGGTCTCATTTAGGTTAGTAGACTTTTCATATTGTCATCTTAAAGACAAATGAAAAGAGTCTCATTTAATGGCTTCTTTATGATTGATTAAATGAATAAATGAAGCATTTGATGGAAAACTTCTTCTTTCCATTGTTGTTAACTGAAAGTGTGAGGGAGTAAGAAGGCGTGCTTACGTTTTTATCACTCTCTCTCATATCTTGCATGAATGAATTGAAAATTGTATGAGAATGTCTCATTCTTGGTTTTCTTTCTTCTAAGAAAATTATCCTCCAAAGTTTTCTTCTCCTTTCCCACCAAAGGATCTTGATAACCAAGTTATCCAAGAAGAACAAGTGGTAGATCGGATTGGTCAAGAATACAATATCGAGAAGAGGAAACAATAACAAGAAGAAGAGGATACAGAACTTAGGAGAGGATATATTGCCGAGGATAGGATAGCGCAACGAGGAGTCAAAGTTGTAGTGAAGGAGTCGGTAATATAATCTTCATCTTGTTCTTATGTTTATTATCCTTATACCATATTATGTATATATTGGCGTGATGATTTGGAAATAGTGCTTCCACTGTAATTTAGATTTCTAAAAGGTTTTGAAATCTACCGTTTCTCCAAATATGACATATTTTCTTTTATGATCAAACAATTGGTAGCAAAGCCAACTTTCTTATGTATGATTTCAGTTCCTATATGTGTGATGCATGGGTTGGCAATCATTTTTGTATGCTGCATATTTTTATGTGATAGAAATATATATGGTGTATGTTTTGCTCTTTTGGTTGTCTATAGATTCTAAAGT
>JAOQMP010000002.1:2675-26608 GCA_027563575.1 Erythroxylum pedicellare
ATTCTTGTTTGTATATATTTCTATCTAAATAAATTATTTTTAAATAAAAATCATGTATAATAGAATAAAATAACATTTAATAAAATAAAATTTATTAAATAATTAATAATAATATTTTTATACAATTTTTAAATTGTATGTAATTAATAATAAAATATTTATTGTTTTAAAATAAAAAATATATAATTATTTATTACGATTGTGACTTGAACCGTAACCTTTTAATTGAACTTGATTTCTATTTTAAAATTATAGCATTAAACAACCATTTTAATGTCATATATATATATATATATATATATCTGTCATTTATTATATATTATATTATATTTTATCTATCTTTCAAATAATATTTTATTATAAATTTTTCTACCAATCTCAAATAACTTTTTACTGTTTCATTTTATTCTATTATAAACTGTTATATCCTATTTCATACCATTAATTAAAATTCGATCGGGATCAGGTTACCAACTATTAAACATACTTGTACATTTAACATATTTCCTCATTTCTTTTAAACAAACACGGAAGTGCGAGCCTAACATGGCCATCACCACAGCCTTTTCCTTTGTTTCCATTTTAATAATGTAAATATATGTTTTTAAAAAAAGATAAAAAAAATTAAGGAGAAATGCCTAATTGCAATTGTGACCTTCGGTTGTATCGCCCAACCCCAACCACATTGTATAAATATCGATTCCCATTGACAGTTCTTAGCTTTAGTCAGATCCTCACTATCTGCGACACATAAAACAGACAGAGAGACCTCAGTCTCATCTCTTACCTACTTCTTTTCTATTCAACGCCGCCTCCTATGGATTCTGATTACGGCATTCCCAGAGAGCTCTCTCCTTTTCAAGACCTCCGGTCTCTGTATCAACCTCAACTTCCTCCCTGTCTTCAGGTCTCTCTGCCTGTTCCATTCCCTCTTCTTACTTTCTTTTTCGGCTGGTTCCATGTCTTTAGACTTACATTCGACATCCTTTCATTCAAATTGATTTTGCTGTTTAGATCTGTCTAAATGCGTGGATTTCCCTTTATGATAATGTCGTTAGATTGTCACTCGTGTTGCCAATTTCTACTCTGATGATAATCTCACTCTCTCTTCTCTCAACTCACATTTGACTACTTCGTTTGGCTTATATACATTCGAAATGTTTCTTAAGAGATCTATGTTACTCCGCATGCTCCTCTTATCTACTTTCGAAATGTTTCTTAAGAGATCTGTTACTCCGCATGCTCCTCTTATCTACTTTCGAAATGTTTCTTAAGAGATCTGTTACTCTGCATGCTCCTCCTATCTACTTTTGATCTACTATTACACATACACTTTTGCTTGACTCTTCTCTCCCTCTAATGTAATGTTTCGCCGCTTCTCTCATAGAAATTATATTGCATTTAAGAGTTTATATTGCATTAGATATAGTATTATGACACGTCTATCAATTTCCAATTTCAAGTATGCACATTCTTCTGTGGTATTCCAATGTCGATGTCATTGTTTAGCAATATCTAGTGGAGACAAAACTTGTTTAGTGCACCTTATCAGCCAACTTGAAGATTTACTGCTTCTCCATATCACTAATTCAGGTTACTTGAATGTGGTTGTTTGCTTTTATTACAATCATCTCAAACTTATGTTCAAACTTGCCATTGTTCAGGGAACTACTGTGAGAGTTGAATTTGGTGATGCAGCAGCGGCTGCTGACCCAGCTGATGCTCACATCATAAGTAGATCCTTTCCCAACACTTACGGTCAGCCCTTGGCTCATTTTCTCAGGGAAACCGCAAAAGTTCCCGATGCTCAGATAATAACCGAGCATCCCACTATCAGGTGACTGTTAGGGGATTCTGTACACCTTTCTGGTTTGTTTTCTGAATTACGCTTTTGTCTTGTCTGGACCGATACATGAAGGTCAATCACATTTTTATTTAATGTTTGTCTCTCAACAGGGTGGGACTAGTCTTTTGTGGCCGACAATCTCCTGGAGGACATAATGTCATATGGGGTCTTTACAATGCTCTTAAACTTCACAACCCTAGCAATACTTTACTTGGATTTCTAGGTAAGCATTTCTTTTTTTTGACGTGGCATTCACATATGCACATGTACTCATTCATCCTTAGACCAAAAGTTTGGTCTGTGCTGCGTTCCCCCCTTTTCCATTATAAAACTGGAGTTCTTGTGCCAATGTGTTGTAATAATTGAAAAGCAAGGATTCTTTGGACTATACATTCTAATTCTCGCCTGTCAACAGGTGGTTCTGAGGGTTTATTTGCACAGAAAACTCTTGAGATCACTGATGAAATTCTTGCCTCCTACAAAAATCAAGGTGGGTAGTAATCCAAGATATTGCTTCTAGATCTTTAATTACCATTTGACTATGAAATATGGCTAAGATTTTTTGTATCCTTTTGCTTGACAAGGTGGTTATGATTTACTGGGACGTACAAAAGATCAAATAAGAACAACTGAGCAAGTTAATGCTGCATTAACGACGTGCAAAGATCTGAAATTGGATGGCCTTGTTATAATTGGAGGTAAATATTGATGCTTGAGGATTTGGTGAATTGATTATGCACAAGGGATATGGATGAAACCATGAGCTTGGTATTTTTGCAGGGGTTACATCCAACACTGATGCAGCTCAGCTCGCAGAAACATTTGCTGTGGCAAAATGCGCAACAAAGGTGTAGTTTATGTGCATTATTAATTAAGTTGAAATGCTGCTGTATTCTGCAATTTGTCAATGTTGCTTTTGCAGTCAAATGCCTTTGAATATCAGAAACTTTGTTTGAGCATGTTCTTCTAGTACATCTATTTGCTGATTCATTTGTTGGACCTCAGGTGGTTGGTGTTCCTGTTACTCTCAATGGTGATTTAAAGAATCAGTTTGTTGAAACCAATGTTGGGTTTGATACAATATGCAAGGTACTTGTGACAGGACTTATTAGTTTGTCATCAACCAATGAAAAGCGTTCTTTTGTTGCTCCATGCTTTGAAGAAGTTATCTTCTTTGGCGGGTCTTTTGTTAATCTTCTTTACTTTGGGAACTAGTAAAGAAGATTATAGTCTATTCTTATTTTCTAAAGTTGGATACTGGATGTTTCGACTGTTATAAGCAACTGTGAGCTCTGATTGATTTTAATGGTCAATTTGAAGAATCTTTTGATACTTCATCTTATGTGGTGTCAAATGAACTCCATTCTCAATCCATTATATGAAAGAGGTTGAGGATAATATTCTTTTAGATAGTTGTCCTTACCATTATTCATCAACTTACCATTCCGTGCTTGATGTGAAAATTGCATATTTCTTTTATCTGTCTGTGCTAGATTTGACTTGTTTTTTAATTTGTGATCAATATATTTTCTTAGATGGCAAAACTACTATTTGGGCAGAACAATCAGGCACATAGGAGAATTGATTGTTGAATTTGGAGGAAAAGAAATTGAGTTATCATGTTTTTCCTCAAATGCAGGTGAATTCCCAACTGATTAGCAATGTCTGCACCGATGCTCTCTCTGCTGAGAAGGTAATCATTTTTTAAAATTGATCCCAGCACATTTTTTATTTAGTTATTATGTTTTGCATTCCCTGTACTTATAATTTTCTGAAGTGATGGTGAAACAAGGCCCAAATAATGAGGTGAGAAGTATAGTGACCAGCTAACGCTATCAGTGCTGAAATATGATTTTTCTGACTGGTTTTAACTAGAAGATAAATGAACATAAAAAGTCATTATTCCACTCTTGAATTTATTTCTCAAAAGCCTTTATTCTTGTATGTTTGGTTGTCACTTTTCTCCTTAACTGAATATTTGATTTCATTCCTCTTCCAGTACTATTACTTTATCCGGCTGATGGGCCGAAAGGCATCACACGTTGCTCTAGAATGCACACTCCAGTCTCATCCGAATATGGTTAGCATTTTTGTGTTATTTAACTTTTTCAGTTCCACGTAATGTTATCATGTCTAGATAAATATTGAATGCACCTTAATGCAGGTGGTTCTTGGTGAGGAGGTAGCTGCATCAAAGCTTACCTTATTTGATCTCACAAAACAAATTTGTGATGCAGTCCAAGCTAGGGCAGGACAAGGTCTTAAGAACAATATATTATATTCTTTCATTTTCTATGATATTAGAGTAAAGAAATGCATTTATACTTGCTTGCATACTTTGGAACCACTGCCATCGACCTTGAAAGTAACCGAACAAAAATCATTTTAGTCCTAACTAGTTAAGTTACCAACTCAACCAGAACTTGTTGAGAAGAATGCTATAAAATACAGGGTCAGTCTACCCTGGGTTGAACTACTCCCTGGCTCTAAGCTTATGAATCATTTATCAATACATCTTTACTTAGTTACCCATTTAGTGATGATGACGGTAACTAATTTGCTTTAGTAACCTTAGCTCATCTTGTGCTGTTACGGACATCTGATGAGAATTGATTGTGTCAGATAAAAACCATGGAGTCATTCTACTGCCAGAGGGACTGATAGAAAGCATTCCAGAGATGTATGCTCTTTTGAAGGTAAATCTGTCTCCTACACTAGTATAATATTTATATGCATGTAGCCTGATAGTCAATTGTTTTGAATGCCTAAAGATGTGCTTAACGATCAAAGGTTCTGAAACTATCAGGAAATACATGGCTTGCTCAAGCAAGGTGTTAGCCCCGATAAGATCTCATTGCAACTTTCACCATGGGCATCGGCTTTATTTGAATTTTTGCCACCCTTTATTAAGAAACAGGTTTGAATTTCCCTTGGATACACATCGGAAAATGTATGTCACTTTAGGTCGATAGGTTCAGTTTGCCTAACTTTTTATCTTTACCATACAGATTCTTCTTTACCCTGAATCAGATGACTCAGCACAGTTATCCCAGGTATGGGGGATGAGATTCTGGTAAAAAGGAGCTATTAGAACTTATGGATATTGATTTATTGTCTGTCATTTATTCTCCAGATTGAGACTGAGAAACTCCTAGCACATCTTGTGGAGATAGAAATGAATAAACGCTTGGTAAGATGGCCATGTCCATTAACATAGGATATGGGACGTGGGCTGACTCAGCCTACTTCCTTATGTACCTTAATGTATGTAATCCCAGATGGAGGCAAAAATTCAAACTTTTTCATTTTTATTTACCATAATGTGCATTTTTTAAAGTAACACAGGAACTGACACTAACATGATTTTAAATAATTTTTGTTTTAACTAAAGTGGGATTTTTTGATCTTGTAGTTGTTCATCTTGAATCATATGCTAATCACTTCTTTGTCTTGGTGTTTTGACCAGAAAGAAGGCACATACAAGGGGAAAAAGTTTAATTCCATTTGTCATTTTTTCGGTTATCAGGCCAGGGGATCATTGCCTTCAAAGTTCGACTGTGACTATGCTTTTGTATGTCATGGAAAGGAGTTTATCTGCAATCCTCCTAACTTTATAGCATTTAAGTGTCATTTGCTTATTGTGGAACTACATACGTACAGGTCCTTGGGCATATCTGTTACCATATTTTAGCAGCTGGTTTAAATGGGTACATGGCTACTGTAACTAACCTGAAGAACCCTGTGAACAAGTGGCGTTGTGGTGCTGCTCCAATTACAGTTAGGTGTTCATTTTTGTTTTCTGCTTTCTACTTTGTAGTTGCCTCTTCTGAACTGATCCTTCTTTGTCTTGTAATTTTTTCCAACTTGCGAATGGCATATATGCACTATTGTAACAAATTATTGACTTCTGTGCATTCCGTAAACACTAGGCAATGATGACTGTGAAGCGATGGGCCGAAAGTCCTGGTGCTTCTTCAATTGGAAAACCTGCAATTCATCCAGCTACTGTGGATTTGAAAGGCAAAGCATACGAGTATGAACCCTTTTTTTTCCCCCTTTTTCTCTCATAACCTAAACTTTATGTACAAATATGGCTTGCACGGAGATTTGGCAGATGGTGGTAAAGCCAAGTATGAACCAAATCAATCAGTGTGATAACATCTGTGTATCTGATCAACGTGATGCAAAAACTTTGAATTCTCATTGTTTGGATAACCTGAACTATACTGACTGATGATGATATATTGACAACAGCGTGATGTTTACTGCTAGGTGACAACATCAATACTGATCGCAAACAACAGCCAAAAATCTTGTCCCAAGTTCTCAAAATGAGAGCTAATTTACTGTATGGCTTTGGTTGCAGGCTGCTAAGGCAAAACGCCACAAAGTTTTTGATGGTTGATCTGTATAGAAATCCTGGTCCTCTTCAATTTGATGGGCCTGGTGCTGATGCAAAGGCTGTAACCCTTTGTGTTGAAGATCAGGATTACATGGGACGGATCAAAGAACTGCAGGGATACCTTGAGAAGGTAGCACACACTTCTATTTTTTCTCTCCTTTGCTTGGCATTCCATTATTTCCTTTTGACTGTGTTTTCCTTAATCAGATTGACTCTTATAAAATAAATTCCTGGTTGTAACTTTTGAAGGGAAAAAGTAGTCGGGGGATAAAATGTGTCTTGGTATTTATTTGTTCTTTCCCTCAAATTTATCTATAGTAGTCCTTGAGGCTAAAAATATGAGTAAAACCGTGTTGAAAATTGAAAATAAGTTATTCAGTTGACTAATTATTTTCTGTGATTGCCAGGTACGAGCAATTGTTAAACCAGGGTGTTCTCAGGAAGTTCTGAAGGCTGCTTTGAGTGTCATGGCTTCCGTTACAGAAGTTCTCTCTGCTATGTCTTCAACTAAATCCAACTACCAGACATCCTTTTAAATTTTTCATTTATGTTTTCAGTGACCTTCGAGCTAGCTGTGTATGGTTTGAGACATACATACTGGGTCTCCTTGTTCTTTATTTGTAATCTGAACTTCAGGCACAAGTCAGCTGTTGAGCTATCTTTTTTCCTTTCATGGTAGTCTTGTTAAGTTGACATATTACGATAAGGATTGTAACTCATGGAAATTGTTGTTATGGTTGTTTACTGTTTACAGTTAGCAGCCAGACTTTATAAAGTATAAAAGCCATTTTGAAGACGAACTGATTCGGCTTCACTGTACAGATACAGAATGATGTGGGTCGTGGAAACTTAGGATAGGCTTTCTTTTTACGTACAAAAGAACTTGACCAGAAAGTTCTGGTAAGTTCAAAACTGAGTCTGAAGAATCGGAGTCCACAAGTTTAGAACCAAAAAATGTCACATGGATTGATTGGAGAAGGATGAGAGGAGTTAATTATAATAATTTAGACATAATGATGAGAATAAAGAGAGTGAAAAGACGTGATTTCAGAACCAACATTCTCAAATTCTCTCCTCTTCGCCACTACTCTGCCCACTCAAACACAACGCGTGTGTCTTTTAGTTGTGATCTCTTCATCTCACGAAGAAGAAGACTTCAGTTCAGCGTCTTAAGGTCAGTTCTCTTCTCTTTCTTCTTTCCCCTCCTTTACACGTATACGTATTATCCTATGAGGAACCCAACATGTGCTCTTAGTCTTGGGGTTCTCTAGATGTGATGGAATTTGATCCCGATTCTGACGCAGCAACCCTTGACTTGGAAAGTCATGATTACCGTTATCAACATTCCTTTGCTCCTTCCACTTCTGACCCTATTCTCGAGCCTTTTCAAGGTTTGGAATTTGAATCTGAACAGTCCGCCCGCATCTTCTACAATTCATATGCTCGCCGTGCTGGTTTTAGCACTAGGGTCAGCGTTTATCAGCGCTCTCGTCGAGATGGCTCTATCATTTGCCGCCAAATTGTGTGTTCTCGTCAAGGATTTCGCCGCGAGCCCAATGAGAATCGGTCTAAGAGACAGCGCACTATTACTAGAGTTGGGTGCAAGGCTCAATTGACTGTTAAGAAACAGACTTCTGGGAAATGGCTTGTCACTAAATTGGTTAAAGAACACAATCATGAGCTTGTGCCTCCTGATATGGTGCATCGCCTCCGATCTCATAGACACGTGTCCGGTTCTGCGCGAAGCCTCATTGATACATTCCAAGCTGCTGGCATGGGTCCAAGTGCAATTATGTCTGTGCTCGTTAGAGAATCTGGGGGAATTCATAATGTAGGATTTACTAAAGTCGATTGCCAAAACTATATGAGTAGTAGTAGACAGAGGACTCTTGGCTGTGGTGGTCAGGTTGTTTTTGACTATTTGAGGCAAATGCAGGCAGAGGATCATAATTTCTTTTATGCCGTCCAGGGTGATTGTGAGAACTCAACAGGAAACGTCTTCTGGGCTGATGCAAATTCAAGAAGGAATTATAACTACTTTGGTGATACTGTTACTTTTGACACTACATATAGGACAAATCGCTACAGAGTTCCATTTGCACCATTTACTGGGTTGAACCATCATGGGCAGCCAGTGCTATTCGGATGCTCATTACTTCTGAACGAATCAGAGTCATCTTTTGTGTGGCTATTTGAGACTTGGCTCGCTGCTATGTCTCGTCGGCATCCCATCTCAATCACAACAGACCAGGATAGAATAATTCGGACAGCTATTGCACAAGTTTTTCCCGAAACCCGCCACCGATTTTGTAAATGGAATGTTTTTAGAGAGGCTCAAGAGCAACTGTCTCATGTTTATCACTCTCATCCCAATTTTGAAGCTGACTTTCAAAGGTGCATCAACTTGACGGGCACCATAGATGAATTTGAGACATGTTGGGAGTCACTTCTTCGGGGATATGACCTCGAGCAGAGCGAATGGCTTCAATCAATGTATGAGGCTCGCCAGCAGTGGGTTCCTGTTTATCTCCGGGATGTATTTTTTGGTGAGATGTACATAATGCAAGGAAGTGATAGTATCAGCTCATACTTTGATGGGTATATAGATGCGTCCACAACTGTGCAAATACTCCTTAAGCAGTGTGAGAAAGCAATTGCCAATCGATATGAAAAGGAAGTAACAGCAGATTACGATACAATAAATGCCCTTCCAGCCTTAAAAACACCATCACCTATGGAAAAACAAGCTGCAAATCTATATACAAGGAAGATATTTACGAAATTGCAAGATGAATTAGTTGAGACGCTTGCTTATACTGCAACTGTAATAGGTGACATGGGATCAACAATTACTTTTAGAGTAGCAAAGTTTGATGAAGATCACAAGGCCCACTTGATTAGGTTCAATGTTTTTGAAAAGAGTGCTAGTTGTAGCTGCCAAATGTTTGAGTTTTCAGGTATCATTTGTAGACACGTATTGGCAGTTTTTAGGGTAACAAATGTTCTTACACTTCCATCACGTTACATTTTAAAACGGTGGACCAAAAATGCCAAAAGTGGGGTTATCTTGGATGGAAACTACTGCGGACCTTTTAGTAATTCTTTGGGGTCTTTTGCTGCTCGCAGTGGTAGTCTATGTAGAGAAGCCATGAAGTATGTAGAAGACGGGGCAAGATCAGAACATATCTCTAATGTAGCGATAAATGGTCTTCATGAGGCCGTGAAGAAGATCGCTGCTGCAAAGGAGCATGGTCCTGCAGATGTACAAGATACTATAATTGAAGGTGGTGGAGAACAGCACAAATTGTGCTGTCTGGTCAGTTCCTTCCTCATATAAGACCATTATGCGTTCCGTTCTGCCCTTATAAGACGTTTGTTAAGAGCCTGTTGATTAAATCTTCCACATTTTATTACTGATACAAAAGTTGATATTCTAAACGTCTTGTGCGTTCTCTGGTTGTGCTTTTACAGTTACAACATATGCAGCATTAGCAATTTAATGAATTCGAGGTAATCAGGGAGAGTCATTTTCTGCATTTCCGTGGAAGTCTATTGGTGCTCACGGCTCTCTAAATAAATACAACTACATAATGTTTTAGGTTTATTGACGTATATAAATAATTTGTGCATAACATGATTTATTTAATTCCTTGATGCATTCTTGTGTGGTCGACATAGAAAAGTTCACATGGTCTGTAAATGCTGCTTCTTGCGATCTTGTGGGGCGCTTGATGCATGGCATGAATTTTGTGTGGTGTTTATATAAAACCAAAATTTGAACGAGTGTTTGGTTGTCTTTTGTTTAGGATGAGGATCGGAGAATTCAGGAATTGACCATTGAACTGGAACGTGCAAGTGAGCGATGTGAAGCATATCGAGCAAAACTGCTGGCGGTACTAAAAGATATTGAGGAGCAGAGGTTGAAGGTATGAGTTGAGGTTGAGAAGGTGAGGCTTAATCTGAAAGAGTGAATGAGGTGTTCTTATTAAAATCCACAAATAATACACGGTTTGGTTGATTTGAAATTTTAGAAGAGTTGTAATTAGAATTGTGGGATAGTATATTGGTAGCATACACAAGGAAAACACAGTAGCAGCTAGGGCCTAGGGAAAAGAACTACCTATCATCTACGTAAAAGAGTTTGCTTGTGCTATTTGATTTGACTATCCAAGTCATTTAGTATGATAGGAAGGGAGCAGGAACCAATTTGTGTAAGTCTAAGTCTCTCTCTGATTTCTGGTTCCATAGGTTTAACGATTCCTCGGGATATAGAACATCAAATCTTGTCGTCGAGTTGAATTAGTAACCAATAATATTTAAGAAGATAATTGGGATATTGTTTTTATAATATAATTATATATTCATTTAAATTGGGCTTTGGAAACCAAACTTCCAACATTAGGGCCTGTAGGTATCAAACCACGCTGAGGCCCAATGTAAAATACGGGAATTGAGGAGGGCAGATTGGTAAATGAAGACCCGGTCATAAAATCAGGCCCAGTGGCTCCGCTGCTGAGTCGAGCGCGAGATTTGTCTGACTCTGGTTCTGGTTCTGGTTCTGGTTCTGGTTCAGCTGTTTGTTGGCATGACATGAAGGACTGGATTCAATTCAGAGTTGTTCCATTTCACGACACCACACACCCTCTCTCTCTCTCTCGCTCTTTGTTTCTTCTTTTTTGCGTTTACTTCCCTCATCTCATTCTCCTTAATCTAGCTGCTGCCCCCAAACCCTAATCCCTTCATTCCTCCCTATTTCACAGGCAAGGCAAGCTCTCTTTTCCCATCCACATTGTTCCCTATTCCTTTTTGTCAATCTCATTTAAACATTAATTTTATGTTTATATCATCTCCATTACTGAAAGGAAGCAGTATTCCTTCGATAGAATTGTTTCACTTTTGGTTGGATTTATAGCTTTTTTTCTTCCTTCTGCTTTGTTTCGGGAGGTTGAATAAGCACTTACGAATAGAATTTGATCCTTTGTTGAGTGTTTATTTTATTTGTGCCTTTTTTCAACTTTACTCTGGTGTAGCCTTTATCGAAATTTTATTTTACCACCCCTTTTTCATATGTGCTTATTCTAATCCTTTTTTTTTTTAATAAAATAGTCGCGATCGATCTTTCCAGCCTAAATATTCATGACAGATACTGAGATGCCAGCCCAAGATTTGGAAGATGACCCTGCTGTCAAACCTCTCGACGACGGTGTTCAAGCGCAACAGAATCAACAATCTGATGCACACCACCAAGTAACTGCCGGTGACCACACCCTCACATTGCCATCTGATGTTCCAATGACCGATGTTCAACCTCCCTCTCATGATTTGCCTGATGTTCTAGTTTCTTCTCAAGATAAAATCTCTCCTGCTTCTAATGGTAATGATGTCAGACAAGATAAAGTACCTGAACACAAATTTGATGGTCCACCTGAAGATAAACCTGTCCTGGAGTCCAATCCTAATGGTGCCCGTGGTGAAAAATTGCCTGAACGCAGGTTTGGTGATGGTGATGGGGAAATGTTTGAACGTCAACCTGAAACTGCCACTCCTCTTCCGCTCAAAAAATATCCTACTCATAAATCAAAGCATGACATTTCGTCCAAATCCAAGAGTGTGTGGACTGATGTGGAGGTAAGTTGAGTAAAGGCGTTTAATATGTAGTTTTGTTATAATGAGTGTTCAACAAGAGGATCGCCTCCTTTCTGGCTTGCAGAGGGGGGAGTCGGACGAGTCGGGAACTCCAGAGGAGCGAGCATCATTCATGAAGGAGCTTGAAACTTTCTACAGGGAAAATGCTTTGGAGTTCAAGCCTCCTAAGTTTTATGGAGAGCCATTGAATTGTTTGAAGTACGTTTAATTTTGCAGTTGACTTTGATTAACAATCAATCTCCGCTTGCTTGTATGTTACAGACTAATTTCTGCTTCTTTTTGAATGGAGTTAGGTTATGGAGAGCTGTCATCAAATTGGGCGGCTATGAAGTAGTATGCGTGCATTTCTGCTTTATGCATGATATTCTGGACCGTGTTGGTTTAATATTATTATTGCAGATTATCAAAATTCCTGTCACCAATCTTCCTTTGATGTTGTCTGTACTTGAGCACCCTTCATGAATTATCAGGTGCTTGTTGATATTAATTTATGACAGTCATTTCTACATTTTTAGGTCACTGCATCCAAGTTGTGGAGGCAAGTTGGAGAGTCTTTCCACCCTCCTAAGTAAGGATTGCTTTGAACCATCATTCTGACAGTTCTTCATTTTATTTTACCTACAAAATACTTGATACATCTTATACATGTCTACATAATTGTCTAAATGCATACCAAATTATTCTTTCATATCTTATTCTTTATAGGTATTTCCTGTGATGTATTTTATGTCAAGCAACGTTTGAATGAATTGACCTGTTACCCAAATGTTTTATCAATCTATTTAGCCTCTTTCTATCTGTCTCACAGGACCTGCACAACTGTCTCTTGGACATTCCGCATTTTCTATGAGAAGGTATTGATGTTCTTTGTCCGCAATTAATCTTATGTTGAACCATGATGTTATGAGATCCCTCATATGACATTTCCACCCTGCCTCTCTGTACTAAAAGCCATACACCACTCTCACCCCAAAGAAGGAAGTGAAAAACACTTTTGCCCGAAAGAGGGAAGTGAAAATCCTTTTAAGTTAACACTCTGGAAATAACAGTGATTGTCCACTAGCACTTGTTAAAGCCTTTAGCAAACCTTCTTTGCAGCTTCTGCTGTATTCCAGCAATAAAACTTCAAATTTTCCTTGAATCGCAAGGCCATTATAATTTTGTATTGCCAAATCTGTTTAGTTGTCCATTTATGATTGTTGAACTCCAGAAGGAAGTACACAAGCTTAGATGTTTCAATCAGCTTTACTAAAAACTTTTTACTCTGATGGTTGATCAGTACTGCTACTTATTACTAAATACTGTGTATTTATTCTCTTAATGGTTTGCCTTTACTTGGTGCAGGCACTTTTGGAATATGAAAAGCATAAAAGACAAAATGGTGAGCTCCAGCTCCCAGGTTCACCTGTGCATCAATCAACTAATGTTGAAAAAGAGGTAGTGTCTCATTATTTACTCAATTGGCTCCAATGATCTTGAAAGAAACCTGTAACATAGTAAAACGGTGAAATTTAACCAGATTACTTGATGTTTTTGTTCAATTGTTTCATCTGTTTTCTGTTTCTAATGCTAGACCAAATAATACTCCCATTTGCTGTCTCTCTCCTTTTATCTGTTTATCTTCAGCCCTTTGCATCTCTTTCTCTCTCCTGAGTCGTTAGTTCTTTGTGTAGACAAGTGGCTACCAACCACCAGGGTCAGGATCAGGCAGGGAAAGAAGAATTGCTGCAACTCGTGCTATGCAGGGTTGGCATGCTCAGCGTCTTCTGGGGTATGGTGAGATAAGTGAGCCTATTATTAAGGTTGGTTGAAAATCTAAACACCAATTATTAGAAGCTCTGTGCTTTCCCATTATCTTTTACATACTGTGGACTGCAGTAATGCCTTTCTATTTTTTGTTTTGCACAGGACAAGAACTTGAATACTGCAACTAAGCGTGAAAAACCTCTGAAAAGCATTGGTAGGTGACCAGTCTAAAGATTTCTCTGTCTAGCTTGTTGTTTGTGCCAAGTCTTATTCTTTTGTTCTGGTTGTTTGAATCAGGCATACACAAACAGAAGACTAATAACATGGACCCTGCTGACAAGCATGGAAGTAATGAAGCAGATAGGGAGTTAAGATTGTTATTATTTCCTCTACCTCTCAATTGATTATTAGTGTTTCTTATCTCCTATACCTCTCAATTGATTATTATTGTTTCTGATCTCCTCGTACCTCTCAATTGATTATTATTGTTTCTTATTTCCTCTACCTCTCAATTGATTATTTCCGTACATTTGTGTTTTTGTTGTGCTGGCTTGTTTTGTGAATGCTTATATTGTTTTAATTGTAAATCTTTTTCTTTTTCAACTTATGTGACTAGACTGGAGCCAGAGATTGTTGACATTGGACCTCCTGCTGATTGGGTAAAGATCAATGTGCGGGAAACTGTGAGTATATGTTTGCTTGTTTCTATAAGTCTCCCTTTTCTTATCTGTTTGTCAAATTCTTTATATCGTAACAACTAACAATCTTTATGCTCAGAAAGACTGCTATGAAGTATATGCTTTGGTCCCTGGGCTTTTGAGAGAGGAGGTGAGTAATTCCTTGAAACCTTTTAATTTATGTCCTCCACATTTTGCTAAGTTTAGGTCCTTTTTTTTCCTTATGTTAGTGATTTACTATAATGAAACGGTTACCTTTTTGTTTGTGGCATCCAGTTCTTATGATCTTGGAAATAAAAAACTGTAAATAGTTTTGTGGCCCTGTTCCCCATAATCTTCACGGGAGACTCTTGAAAGATACAGATACCCACCCAAACACACACACATATGCATGTGTACACAGAGAGAGGGAGCAATTTGGATGATTGACAGGGGAGCCTGTGAGATTGAATTCGTACATTTGAGTTTGATTAGGTGAAAAGATGTGCTTGGTGTAATCAATGTGAAACTGGTATAGGGAAACAGCTCCTCAGTGGTTTATTGAGTGATTTCTTGTGATAATAAATCCTGCTGTCAGATTTAGGTCATGCATTGTCCTTCCATGTAGTGGTGTACTTTGGACCACTAGCATAGTGTTTGATCTGTAATTGAGATAGTCCATTTTTGAGCCTGCAGTCCCTAAGTTCATTAATCTTGTACTTCAACTGGTGCCTTCCTGGTGCGGCAGGAGCCTTGGCATCAGTTAAAGGCTGGGCGGTTTGTACCATTTTTAAGGTTAAAAATGTTTCTTAGTAGCAATTTGTTACAGCTTATGTTTCTGAGCTAGAGAGTTTTACGCTTGACTTGTGGATTCAGGTGCGAGTTCAGTCCGATCCTGTCGGACGCCTGATTATAACAGGTCAACCAGAGCAGCTTGATAATCCGTGGGGCATAACACCCTTTAAGAAGGTATTTATTGCTCCATTTAAAAGAGGCAAAGGTGTCTCTCCATAATTTGGGCTAATGGTTTTTCTGTCGTGGTTGAAGATTCAAGGGGGGCTATATTACTCCTTTTGCTTGCATGTTATAGCCTATAGACTAGGCTACCAAACTCCTCATAGTCATCATGTCTTTGTGTGTATAAAATATGACGATTTATGTGATTAGTTGTTCGTCGTGTGGGGAATAATGATTAGTTTCTTTGTTTGGGCTTGTTGAGCAGGTGGTAGTCTTACCTTCTAGGATTGATCCGCTTCATACTTCTGCAGTTGTAAGTCTGCATGGTCGACTCCGCGTACGTGTCCCCTTTGAGCAATTATCCAGCTGACTTTGTTCCTAGCAGTGGGAATCGGATGCATTAGTTTTCCTTTTCCAGGGTAGAAAAGTATGGAGGTGGAATCAGGAATTAAATATTAGGCTTTGTAGATACATACTGATACTGTGCAGTGTTGCTGAATATTTGCGGTACAGCTTTGAACTGATTTAACCTAGACTTTAGAGCAAATGCTAGTAATTGATATAACTTCTTACTTTGGTAACTAATAATAAGCAATCCACTTCTCCCGCTTTGCATAGAGCTATAACAACTCAGTTGAGGCAGCCAACTAAATCAACATTTCATATATAGTTTCTATCTTCAGCCACTCGTTGCATGTTGGATAATCTGATCAAGTACACCATTTATTTAAAATCAAGGCATCTTCCACTTAAATCACCTGAAATTTGATAATTCCTTCCCTTAAAGAGAGCAAGCCTGCCACTACTGGTATTGCTTACATCGTCACCAAGATGTCCACTTGCCGTAATACACGAAGACTGGGAAGCCTTGGGCTGAACTTCCTCATTATCCAAAGGCAAGCGCTCGTAAACCGCAATTGAAAAGGAAACAGCCATCAACACCACGGGTCCTGAAGCTAGCAGCGGCCCAACAACACTCCCTCCCACCACCTGACCCTGTGCACCGGACAAAAATATGGAGAGGCCTCCGGCAGAAGGCGGAAGTAGTGCACCGGAAAGTGAAAGAATGTGGAACCTTCCTTGCAGAGTAACGACAGTGCCTGCAGGTTGCCTAAACGTAACCTTGGAAATTGCCCCGCTTCCGCTAAGCACAGAGACACCTCTCCCTCTCTTCCTCGCATAACTGGACACACTCTCCACAATGTCCGCGCCAGAGGCTACTTCGAGGACATGATATAGGAGGGCATTAGGGCTGTCCTGAGTGACGATGACTGGGGGTTTGGGCTTGTTCTTGGAGCCAGGTGGGCGGCCTCTTAGTCGTCGGGTGATGGCTGCATCGACGTCTTCATTATTATTTGGTGTTTCTGGTCGCAAAAGCTGAAGAACGTAGCGAGAACCTGCGCATGCACTACTATTACTACCACCACCACCTGTTACTACATCCTTATGATTACATCCTCCTCCAACTCCTGACATCTCCAAATCTGCTACTTTATCCCACCAAGATCACCACAGCTTAAACTTGAATGCTTCCCTTAAAACTAACTTTCGCCAACTTAGATTGCATTTCTACCATCATAAAACTACAATGACATGCATACTTTGACACTACTAAAAAGAACAGGCCTTTATGGCAAGTAAAACTACTACGTTATTTTCAACGAATGAACTATTGATCCATTGGAAACCCCAAATAGATCTCCAAAAGCGAAAGGGAAAACAAACAAAACCAAGAGATAAATTTGACCATATCGATCGTATAAATAAATGGAAAAGCACTTGACTACTACCAAGAAAGAGAAAATATTAATATACAATTATGTAATTAAGACCACCACTTATCAAATCTACGAGTAATTAATTAAGCAAAGAGGAATACTTTTTTTGTAAAAAAGAACTTAATCATATATCTTATTACCTTGTTATGAGCCACTTGTTACAAAACTTTGAAGCCGATCACAACCAAAGAACTGTTTCCAATTCGCCACCAGAAAAATGAAACCTAAATTATGAATTGTGTGGTACGTAAGAATCTCCTGATGAGACTCACAGTTGAACTTAATAAAATGGAGAATCTATCGAATACTACATATAGAGATTTAGTGGAATTAGAGCTCAGCTGTTATTACTGTTGGTTACTCATGATAGACAGCTAGAATACGTCTTTCTGGGGTTCTGACATAAAAGATTAAGAGCAGTTAGCACCAGAATCGCTGCTTTCTATATATACAGAGAGAGAGAGACAGCTAGAATACGTCTTTCTGGGGTTCTGACATGTAAGATAAGAGCAGTTAGCACCAGAATCGCTGCTTTATATATATATATACATACGTATATATGCTTAAAACCTCCCTCCCATTTGTGGGTGCTAGACGGCCAAAGCAAGGCATCTATGTCTTTCCTCTGTCTCTCTTTCTCTAATCTGATGAGAAAGAAGCAGATATAGTCAATTTAGCGTTAATCAAATACAAATAAATATCAATAGCCAGAACACCGCATTGATGTGATGTTTTACTTTACTTCTCGTTATCAAACTAATCATACAATCACCTATATACAAATCAATACCGCAAACACGGCCAATTCTTTTCACCCCCGATTATTGTACCTCAATGTCAATCATTCATTGATCACTCTGTAAGTTTGGTACCACTCAAAAGTTGGTGCAATGGTTTCACAAAGAATCAAAATGCTTAATTAGTTATCGACATGAGATAATATTTTTTGAAACTCTTAAGATAAGATAATGCAAAAGGTATTATGGTTTCCGTTGTGGAAATCAAGACGTTAGTCGGCTAGTGGTAATTAGCTGGGGACCATAAACTAAACTAATCAAAGAATGGAGCACAATAGTTGAGATGGACAAAAGTAATCGAGTGGGCTAATTTTATAGTAAAAAGCATAAGAGAATCCGGGAAGACTATAAATTAATCAAATATTATTATATTGGGCATTAAGAGAATAAGAGGAACCTACTCATCAGCTAACGCGAACGGATTAGCGTAGCCTTATTAATTTGTCTAATTGCTAATAAGAATCATTTTTATCTAATCGGCTGGACAAGATCCCTACCTTTGGTTTGCCTTCATTCATATTCACATACTATATACCATCATCACTATAGTTTATCAAAACCATCAGTTTTCCTTCGGCAAAGTGAAAGTGCTATCGCCCTCAAGACGGTGCTGGCCAGCTTTCCAAACACCTCCCAACTTTGGAGGTTGCAGGTTCAAGTCTTAGATCTGTGGCTCGCTGAATAAACCTTATAAATGCAATTGGCCGAAAGCGAAGGTAGACAAACTGACTTACTCACTAAATATTCAAAGCATAACAACCATAAATTTTACTTTCATTGAAAAAAAGTGAAAGAACTATCAAATTTGTGTCATGCCATCATTAGCTGTTCTCTAACCCCAATCATCAATTACCTGTTTCCGACGAGTGATTCGAGAAAACTTTGGCAGGTGGGGGACATTGGATTAGATCAGAAGACTCCACTAGGATTAAAGAAAGAGATATGAAGACATGCTAACATGCTGACATGGAGATCATTGGGACAATTTGAGTAGGTGATTAGGAAGGAGGGAAGGGATTAGAGCCATAAGATTTTAGATTAACATCTGATCCTGCCATCTAATGCTCCCTTGACACTTCCCCCTTCCCCTCACGATCACGTAGAGCCCACTGCAAAGCTATTCTCATGCCATTCCCTTTATGTGATTACAGACCCCGGCGGTTTATATGAATTGGTTCAGAAATGCCTCCGCAGCTAGAGGCCCGAGTTGGGCCATCGTACATAAGACGCACAAGAGCACCATTGCCTCTACAGCTAGAGGCCCAAGTTGGGCCATCGTACATAAGAAGCACAAGAGCACCATTCATACTCACAGCTAAGCAGAGGCCCAACAAGTAAAGAGAAAAAAGAAAAGAAATTTGAGAGAAACTCTAATCTGAGTTAGCAACTCTAGCGCTTCACCAAACACTACACATTACATGTGGATGATGAAGAGTACTAATTTTCACCCATTCTATGGGTTAATTTCTTCTGAACTGAAGAACTGAAACTAATGATTCCCTTAGTTGAACAAAATTATAATAGAATAAATATGAGAAATTGTAAGCATGACACTGAAGAATAATCTTTTCCATTCACAAACTAACAGTTGACCTAACACTTTTTCCCCAGTATCAGAGGGCAATAACAGAACAATTCCTCAAGCGACACAACAGATTGTACGAGAATTCCAGGGATATGAGAGCAAGACTTTATCCACTTACAATGCATATCAAACATAGCATTGAAGAAATTCACCAATCACTGATGCAATAGACACAGATATAAAGCCTTGATCGTTGATGATGATGAGGATCCATGAGCCACCCTTTATAAAGACGACACAAATATAAATGACGAATTGGAAAAAGTTACTGTGGACGCCAATGTTTAGTTTTCTGCTATACACGAAATATCATGCATCACCTCACTTCTCATTCATAAACCTAACAAAACTAAATCTGAAAGCAATTCGCTCATGTAAACTGTAGATCTACAAATGGCAGAATCTGAGAACTTAAAACTATAAACAGCTGCAAAGTTAGGTTCCTTTTCCTTTTTTCCCACCATTTTTGAAATTCAAACACGGCAAAAAATCTTACGTAGTCTTTTGAATCCCTAACTATCACAAGTTGATTGGTTAGGCACACAAAGCTGCTCCAGATAAAATAAGTTATAGAATGAGATGCATAGAACTAATTACTCCACTCAAGAATTGTGTGCGATTTTGACCTTATCAAACATAGAATGTAAGTGTTGGTACCTTAACAAAACCACATAGAAATTTTAGGCCGGCGAACAACTCTTGTAATATAGAGCTGAAGAGCATAGATCTTTGACAAATATAACCTGGTTACCCTGAAAAAAATTACAGTACCCATTTAAATGCTACTATAACCGAAGTTCATCCGCTGGATTATAGGATAGATGGTCAGAATAATAATATATAACGTGTGCACAGTCACATATATAGAAGCATGAATCTTCTTTCAACTGCTCTGAATTGTGCTCTTATTAACTTCAGATAGCATGAGCGAATTGCTGTGAGACCTAAAACATGGAGGCAAAGAAGAAGTTTATAGGGAATAGAATAGGTTTTCTAAAACTCACAAGAAGCGTATTAGTTTTATAGTACAAAGAGGTGTAGATAAGTCTAACGTACAAGAAGTATAAGGATGATCTCTGAGCTTCGTCAGTCTCCTTCTTGTTCCCGCAAATCAATCCAGTTTCTGGAACACGCAGGACCTCAGTACAAGGCGGGAAGAAAATAATAGAGGCGCCTTTGTCCATGTCAAATTAAACAGTTTATATATGTGGGCTTTACCAATTCAGGCCCATAACTTTGCAAGCCTATTGGGTTTCAGTACCGGCCCAAATATGGGCTCACTGAAGACGAACAATCAATCTACCGCTACGCTAGGGTAGATTAGTGCATTACGCCGAATGTGGTGGCAGTCATAGATTTTTTTTATAGCGTTAAAATACAATTATTTATATATTTATATATATATATATATATATACACCATTATGATCCCATCCGTATAATAAGTGTGTGAAGATTGAAGACGGTATACAGTATTATATATAATAAAATGAGCATAGGAGAAATAATTCAACCAATTATTAGGCTTGCAAGGAAAATATTGAAAGTTGTACCTAGGAAGGACCACGATCTGCTTCTGGTCCCAACCCAAAACAAAACACAACAAAAGAATATTTTGGTAATACAATACATCAGATACGTACGACACAACATACACCAAAGACTTAAGCGGGCGCATTTAATTAAATATTATACGACTCATTGACCACGTTGACTGACGACAGATTCGGTAAGACAGAGGAGATAAAAACACAGTTTCCTTTCCCAAAACACCGACTTTAATTACAGCAATCAATATCATATCACTTCACTTCCGTTCTGATCTGTTGTATTTCATATGACTCCCCACAAGTTGCCCGGCTGATATTGCAGACATGAGGGACAGTTCGCCAGCTAAAACTGAACCAGCCACTATAGTTGCCAATAGCCTAGAGTGTGAACCTGGTGACTCTTTATTTGACCCCTTCACGCCCAGCAAATTCAAGCAAGCTGACTGAGATGCAAGTTGCGTCCCACCTCCCACTGTGCCAACCTGAACCGAAGTCCAAGCATAGAGTATAAGTAGGACTAGGACGAACAAATCAAATGAATTCTAATGAATCTCTTCTTTTTACCTCTATGCAAGGCATTGTTACAGAGATATGAAGATCCTTCCCATCGTTCACAGCTTCCATCATTGTGATGCACTGAGAACTCTCTACATTCTGAGCTGGATCCTGCCCAGTCGCTATGAAGATTGCAGATACCATGTTACTTGCATGGGCATTAAATCCCCCAAGACCACCGGCCACCGCAGAACCAGTCAGATTCTTGAGCATGTTCAGCTCTACAAGAGAAGCAACGCTGCTTTTTAGCACTTTCTTCACCACCTCTTCCTTGATAATTGCCTCACAAACTACTGATTTACCACGTCCTTCAATCCAGTTTACAGCTGCGGCTTTCTTGTCCGAACAGAAATTACCTAGCGAATCAATCAATAACAATAACATAACCACTCCACTGGGTATAATAAATAACATAACCACTCAGGAAAAATAAGCTTAATACCAGATAAGCCAACAACATCCATTTCAGGAAATTCAGTCTGAAGAAAGTCGAGGACATTTTGAACACCTTTTGAAACCATGTTCATGCCCATTGCATCGCCAGTGCTGCACCTAAATCTCGTATAAAGGTTTCTTCCAGCAATTGAGCATTGAATGCTTTGGAGTCTCGCAAACCTACTCGACCTGACCACATCCCCTCGTACAGTTCAGCTAAAGATCATAAGACCAAGATAACCGGAAAATCCTAATTTTATTTCATCAATAATAGAAACTAGACCTGTTAAAAACGACGGCTAAGGCATCGAAATTGTCAGGGTTCTCCAAGAAGAACTTCAATTCAGCGGTTCTTTTTGCTGATCCAAATCTAATAACAGGCGCTCTCGTCATGCCGTCCCTCAACACCATGCTCGTAGCACCACCCGAGATGTATATCGCCTTACAACCTCTGTTCGTGCTAGCGACCAAACAACCCTCCGTAGTCGCCATCGGAATCGAGTACTCACACTCGTCAAGCAGCAAAGGACCGGCGATGCCCACCGGAATCTGCACGTAACCGACCGGCATTTCACAAGACTGCCCTAAAATAGAGTCGTAGTCAAATCCTTCGAGAGGCAAACCCTCGAGCGACCTTCCGGTCATCCTCTGGATAGCCTCCCGCCGTATAAGAGCTGCACGTTTGCAATCGCCGAGTTTGGATTCCAGAGAATACGAAGGAATGGTACCAGAAACAACCGATTTGACGATCTCCTCGTCTTCCTGGGAGGCTAAAGGTGAAATTAGGGGAGGAGGAGCAGAAATGGGAGGAGGACAAGCGAGGAGGCGATGATCTTCTTTGAGGAGATAATTAGGATCGGTGGTGGTACCGTCGTCGTCGAGGTCCCAAGCGTCGTTGGAGGCTCGTGCAATGAAGGACTGAACAAAATCGATGCCAAAGAATCCAAGCAAATAAATGGACGAAGCGATGAGGGAGACAATGGCGGCAATCTCCGAGAGAGTGACGACGTGGAGGAGAGTGGATTTTCGGATCTTGTCGCGCCATCTGTGGAGAAGAAAGTAAGCCGCAGAGAAGAAGAGGGTGAAGAAAATGGCGTTAGTTAGGTAGAGATGGAGAAGGAGGGCATCGGAGGCTTTGGGTGAACGTTCACCATGGAAGGAAGCTCGGTGCTTAGAGAGAGCACGTTGACGTTGTTGTCTGGCACTGTTGTGGAGATGGCGGTGAGCGGCGGAGGGAAGCGGAGGTTTAGTGAGGCTGAGCCGGCTGGAGTTGTCCATTTAAATATTGAATTACTAGCAGCTGCGCTGCTTGAGGAGGAAGTGGACTGGGTCTGGGTGGTGTCTTAAATCTTAATCATAATATTTACATTAATTATGCTAAATTATAATTGAGAAATAAGTGTTTTGATATTCGAATTTAAAACGCGTCAGTTAGTTAGTTATGAGGGACAAGTGAGAGAGGAGGGAAGGGATGAGCGGGAGTTGTGGGCACTTCGGCTGGACTTTATAGGCAGAGAGGAGATGCAGACGTAGGCACGACACCTCATGCAGCCCACGTGCATAAGCATAACTCTTCTCGCGTGTTCAATAAGTAACAAATTAAATATGCCCAAACTCATTTTCTTCATTTGTGAAAAAAACTACAACAAAAGGTCACTTCAGTTTAAGGGGAGAGAGAGAGGGAGAGAGAGAAACGAAAATTGCCATTATACAAAAAACAAAAAAAGGAAACTATGAATAATCTCAACCAATGTTATGAATACCGTATCGAGCTTGGTACTGAATTGAGTTTTGAAATAAAACTGTACCGGTACCGGATACCGTTTAGGGAAATTTTTAAAATTTATAAAATAGTCCCTAAAATTTTTAAAAATTACAAAATAGTCCATATTGGTATATTATATAGTTGTACTATATACTTTACTAGTTTACTGTTTACATCAACCATGCTTTCAAAAATCTTAATAATAAATAATAATGA
>JAOQMP010000002.1:26708-45898 GCA_027563575.1 Erythroxylum pedicellare
AATTTCTTCACTACTTACTTGTTAGAGACTCCAAAATCTTCAACTACCTTCAAGCCCTAACTCTATGCAAAATTTCATACTCCTCTGTGTAACTGACCAACTTCTGGTTTTTCTTTAGGTAGAAAACACCAACAGCAAAAATGGGTTTGATAAGGAAGAGGAAAAGCAAAGAAAGCTATCAGGAGGATATTTGATGAAAACTTTGTGTGTGTTGGGAGGAAATCCAAAGAAGGTAATGAAGAAGGAAGAACTTAGACATATAGCTAAACCTTTATTGATTATCAGATAATTATAACTTATTTCAACAAAATGCAAAACCCATTTACTAAGTTAGTGACACTTGTCACTTCCCTATGGTCTAAACTCTAACTTAATTTCCTTTTGAAGCAATTACTTCAACTATCATCTTTACAATCCAATTATCCTCAATATTCTTTTGATTTCATTTTCCTATTTTTCTATTTTCTATAAAAATCCTATAATTTTCTATAATTTTCGAAAATAAATCGTAAAATCACCAAAATTAAAAAATATCATAATTCCACTAACTCGTAAATTTTCCAATGTAAAAATATTCATAATTCTTCAAAATTCACAAATCAATCAAATTATACTCGGAATTATTCATGAATGCATGTACACTTATTTTTATACGCAGATAAATTCACTATTCATATGTATGTGTATGTCATATTATGCATGAGCATGAAATGTGTTTCCTACTTTCTCAGCAATTTCTCACATTTATTGTTTTTTTTTTTCCTTAACATGGGTAGCGGATGTTACAATGTAGACTTATAAATTGAGTCATTTATGTTTCATATAAACATATAAACTTAAGTATATTGTTGATTTATTGGCGCCTTTTTTTAAAATTTTGCTCAGGGCCTATAAAATGATATGAATGACCCTGGTTGATATGATCAACTAGGATTGTGGAGATCCTTAAAGATCTTAAACTTGCTTTCCAAGCAAAAGTAGCCCATAAATAGCTCATTGGAGTTGAGAGCTATTCATTTAATCATTGAGCAATTCACTAATTGAGAGAAATTACTCAAAAGAGAGAGCTTTGAGAGTTAACAGCTTTTGAGAGGTTCTCATTATAAGGGTTTCGAGTAGAAAGTTTCTTGTAAGTGATTTGCGAAGTAGATACTTGCATCTTTTGTTAACATTTTGTTGAGAGTTAAAAGAAAGATTAGCTTCTGCTATATATCTTTTGTTGTTTTCTTTACTATGTTATACACTTGTGTTGCTTTGTGTGTGAGAGAAACACTTTAAACACTTGTGTGCGCGTAAGATGTTCGAGGGCTAATAGAATTATTCGGTGACATTCACGTGAGAAGGCTGAATTTTGCTTAAACGGACCGAAGCGGAATTGTTGTGCGAAAGTGGGCACAACTTGTGATAAAAGTTTGAGTCCAAAGTAGACTTTTGTGACAACATGCAAACATATAAATAATAAATCAAATAAAAATAGCAAAGTACAAAATATAAAATAATAAAAAAGTTATTGAATAATCATAATTCTAAAAAAAGGGGTTTGACAACATAAAATAACTTATCTATAGAACTTTGTATATTATATAATCCTTAATTAATTATTTTACGACGAATGAATTAATAATAAAACAATTATCATAGACATAGAGGTGTGATATTTATGACATTTCATAAATTACTGACACGGGGGCAGGAAGGTGGTTGGCGGTTGCCGGTTGCAAGAGGGAGAAGAGAGGACGAAAGATCCATGACCTTCTTTACTCTCGAAGAGTTCGTGAACAGTGATGGTATGTTAGGGTGCTTAGCATCTCGGTGAAAGTGACACATGAGACAGAAGTCAAAATCTTCAATTAGTGTACCCAACTAACTCAGCCAACCCAATACCTGAACATCGAATAAAATAGAAGATCACTTTAATGTGGTCATATTTCATTTTGACAACCCTTCAGGAAGTCAGCCTGGGGCCAGTTGGTCTGGTACCGGACTACTGGATGCTCAGTGCTTCTCTCCCTTCCAAGTTCCATCCCGTTTGCACCTGGAATCGGTTTCATTCCATTGCGAAAAAAGTTGCTTAGGTGAGCAGTCACGTTCCTGGGACGGATTGACTGCTCTTAACGTTTATTTTCAATCCCAGACAGAGACAGTACAATTTTGTATTATTAGTTCATCATCAGCTTTGTACGTGTGACTGAAGATAATGGACCTGCTTGGGAGAAGAAGATACAAGCCCATGAATCATTCAAGTCCATCCAAACCCATACCCAAAACGCACACACCTCTCTGTTCTTCTAGTATCCTCTCGTAGTCTACTAGTCTATTCTACTCTATTGTCGACTAAATACAAATACATAAACTAGTGTGGAGAAGTATAGGAAGAAGGCAGGATGTCGCTGAAAGGGAGAGTGTGCGTGACAGGAGCCGGAGGATTCTTAGGCTCTTGGATGGTCAACCTTCTCCTCTCCAAGGACTATGTGGTGCATGGAACTGTTAGAGATCCCTGTATGTTTTGTCCTTTTTATTTTCTTTTACCCATAAGGTCATGGTCGGTGTCATACTGTTAATTTCACTTCCCTCTTTTCTTTTATACCATATCTATTCTTCTATTTGCCGGGAACTTTTAGTTTGGCAGGAAAATTTTGGCTCTCTCTCTTTTTTAACTTGCAAACTCTAGCCCGAATTTAGCCTTTACAAAAACCGAATCCCGTTTGTGATATATCTCAAGTGAATGCAAAATCGGCGATTAGAGATTTATATTATGTGAGGGTTTAGGAACCATTGTGTTGAAGTGTAGATTGGTGGAGTACTGAGTTCCTACTATTTCGTTTTCCACTATTTTTATGTATGGAACAGTACTGATTGACGTTAACTTTGCAAATTTTTTGTAGCTGACCAGAAGTATGCTCACTTGACCAAATTTGAGAAAGCATCGGATAATCTCAAACTCTTCGAGGCAGATTTATTGGATTTCGATTCCTTATGTCGTGCTATCCAAGGCTGCAGTGGGGTCTTCCATGTTGCATGTCCTGTTCCCTCCAGTACTGTTCCAAATCCGGAGGTATGAACCTCCCACCAACTGCAAAATGTTTGCCTAATCGCAACTCGGCGACTATTCAATCTCTAGATTTAATGAGATATACAATTTGATGAACATCATTTTGATAAAACGAGGATGTGTTGTTTGTTGCTATTGTCTTAGGTAGAAATGGTTGCGCCTGCTGTGAAGGGTACCATGAATGTGCTTAAAGCGTGTGAGCAGGCCAAGGTTGAGCGACTTGTCCTTGTGTCCTCTGCAGCTGCAGTTTGTTTGAATCCAAGCTGGCCCAAGGGACTAATCATGGACGAGAGTTGTTGGTCCAACAAGGAATATTGTAGAACAACTGAGGTAGATAACTCAAAACCAAGTCTCTAATATATTAGCAAACTCACTTGTTTAGGCTGAATCTTTGATGGAGTTGAAGTGCTTATTGAAACTTGTTGTTTGAGGTTTCTACAATGTAGCATTTGCGTGCAATAATACCATGTTTCTTCATGTTCTAGAACTGGTATTGTTTTGCTAAGACAGAAGCAGAAAGCGAGGCTTTGGAATGTGGAAAGAAGAGCGGGCTACATGTTGTGTCAGTGTGTCCTACCCTAATTTTGGGGCCAATCCTTCAGTCCACTGTGAATTCTAGTACCTTGGTTCTCCTTAGTTATTGAAAGGTAGATTCTACGCAAAAATTTGTGAGTTGTAAATGTAAAATACCATGAAACAGCCTCCACTTTGTATATGACTGTAAATGCAGAGGGTTACGAGACCTTGGAGAACAAGCTTCGATTAGTGGTCGATGTGCGTGATGTAGCTGATTCTTTGCTTTTGGTTTATGGGAAGCCTGAGGCAGAAGGGAGATACATATGCACTTCATATGAGATCAGAGCTCAAGATCTGGTGGAGAAACTGCGAAAGATATATCCCAATTACAACTATCCCAAGAAGTACGAGTCTGCACTGTACTGAATATCCACTAAACTTGAGTTCAAAGTTACAAGCATATCGCAGGGACATATATATATGACATGCATCAGTTGTGGGTTATCACATCTTTCTCTATTATGATGCATTTTGGTAATTGCTTATATGCCTCGTGATGTCTGCAGCTTCATTGAGGTGGATGAAAAAACAATGGTGAGTTCGGAGAGGCTGCAGAGGTTAGGTTGGAGTTACCGGTCATTGGAGGAAACTCTCGTTGACTCTGTAGAAAGCTATAGAAAGGCTGGGCTCCTGTAATGATACAAATGTTACTTAAAGAATCTTCTGTGTCTGGAATGACATGGAGGGAGCATCTGGTCTAATAACAGTGTTTGCCAGTGGCACATTAGTCGAGTTTATCAATAATGTAGCATATGAGTGTCTTCTTAGTGTTTGCGGGACAAAAAGGACAGTGTGGATGATTTAACGTTAATGTGTGTGCATATTTTAAGATCAATTCGTCTTCGGTTTCCTACATCAGGCTTCCATTGCGTATTACATAATTGGCTGTTTCAACGTACGATGATGGCTCTAGTTTCTTCGCTGTTCATGAAGAAAGAATAGAATTTGGAGAATTTGAGGGATTATCCAAAAGTCGGAGATCCCAAGTGCTCTTCACGAATATCCCAACCGTCCTCCTGCTGATTCCATTTTTTCTTGCTCCAATCCATATTGTCGTGTTACTAGGTCCTAATCGACTAATGGTTCAACATTAACATGAAAACAGTAAAATAGAATCTGCATAAGGTTCAATCGGAGAGTACAAGATGCTTTCTTGTCTTCCGTTACCAGGAAAGGACAAAAACTGAAGAATAGCTCAAAGTTGACTTGGCGAGGGTAATAGCGTTTAATTTACATCAAAACAATGTTAAATTTATCTGCTAAAATTCCAGAAGCAACAGTTGTCAGTTATATCCCGCTTTTATGGGACAGTTCTTATTCCGTCCTTTAGAGTGCATCGAAGCTGGTAGAGAAGGCGTTAACCTTAGGGTAAGATCTTATTGTCCTACTACACCGTAGAAGAAAAACTTTCAACTTAAGACAATGATCTTCACATCGCCTTACATTTCAGATAAGTTGTTTGGATTTAATTATTACTGTTATTTTCAATAACAATCTAAGTCGGAAATTATTATTGCGTTGGTATTGTTTGTTAGAAATTATTATGATTTTGATGCTACGTATTTTTTTTTGTAGAAGTCGAAATACAGTGTTGTTTTATTCATATTGTTTGGTTATTTGGTATGAGACATTTCTGCTTTTGGGTTTAATATGTCGTTTGCAAATGAGACCAACGTAGATTCTTCCCAACATAGGTTCTGCTCCTATTACCATAGCCCTGAGGATTATACCTAACCTAACTAGATTAGAGCCTCTAGATGGAATAAGTTTTAAATGATAGTCTAAGAAAATTATGTTTTACTTTCAACAATATGAAATCGATTATGTACTATTTCAAGAGATTCCTAATGACAATACCGACCTTAAGACAACAAAAGATAACCAAACCATTAAGGGTGTATTATTCAACCATATGATAAATCTTTTGTTTCATATCTACTGCAGGTGCAAAACCGCTAAAGAAATTTGGGATGCTGTAGAAGCAAAATATGGAACCGATGATGATGGTACTAAGAAATATGTAGTTGCTAGGTAGTTAAATTTTACCGTTGTTGATGATAAGCCTATTATAGACCAATTACATGAGTATGAAAAACTAGTTGTCGAAATCCTTGTTGAGGGTATGAACATGTGTGAGCTATTTCAAGCTAATGCCCTTATTGAGAAATTGCTTGCATCATGGAATGATATAAAAACTAGTTGAGACATAAGAAGAAAGACATGAAGCTTCAAGAGTTGATAGGGCATATAAAGATTGAGGATGCCAACCATACACAAGATAAGACCAAGTTACTCACCTTTGTCCCTACTGTTAAGGCTCATATCATAGAACATAGAAATATAGGTAACTTCAATAAAAATGGTGGACAAAATAAGTCCTTTAAGAATAACAAGCATGGTTAGTTTAAGCGCAAAAGAATTAATGATGACTGTTGGTGACGCCACAAGCCAGGCCAGGCCATCTTGTAGTTCTTTGCCAAGCTAGAATCAAGCATGAGAAGAAGGACAAAAACTACAAAAGTTCTAGAAAGGAAACTAGAAGGGATGCCAATGAGGTAACGAGAAGAATTCTGGTAAACTTCTGGTTGAAGCTGCTGCTGGTGATGACGAAGAGATTATTACTGCTGTGGTATTCGAAATCAACCTTGCTAGAAATTTGGTCGAGTAAATCATTGACACAAGAGCTACATGACACATCTGCACCAACAAAGACTTGTTCAAGGAGTTGAATGATGCTGCTGATGGTGCATTCGTATATATGGGCAACTCCAACAAATTTCTTATCCAAGGAGTTAGGAAAGTCACTCTCAAACTCACTTCTAGAAAAGTGTTGGCGTTAGAAAATGCTTTATTTGTTCTTTATATATGTAGAAACTTGATTTCTGGTGCATTGCTTAACAAAGTCAGTGTTAAACTGACCTTTGATTATGATAAGCTAGTTCTGACTAAGAATGGGAACTTTATTCGAAAAGGGATTTGTAACGGGAACTTATTTGTCCTTGATGTTGAAATGAATGCATCTACTTCTTCTGCTTATATTGTTGAGTTTGTATACCTATGGTACTCGAGAATTAGGCATGTGAAATGTGAGGTCAATTAAAACGATGCAAATCTTAAACTTGTTGTCTAAGATCATTACTGAAATGGAAAAATGTCAAATTTTTATTGAAGCTAAACATTCTAAGAAACCTTTTAAATCGGTGACTAAGAGAGAGTCATAATTGTTGGTCTTGATGCACACAGATTTAGATGATTTTAAGAATTGTATGAGTAAAGGAAGCATGAGATATTATATTACCTTTGTGGATGATTGTTCTAGATTTGCTTATTGAAAAATAAAAGTGATGCAAAGAAAATATTTATGAAATACAAAGCTGAGATTGAGAATCAATTGGAAAGGAAAATTAAGAGATTAAGGTTTGATTGAAGTGGTGAGTGTAATACTTATTTCTTTGCTGATTTTTGTGAAAAAGTTGGTATTATTCATGAGCTTTCAACTCTTTATACACCTGAACAAAATGGAATAGTCAAGAAAAAAATCGAATAATCAAGGACATGATGAATGCAATGTTGATTTCCTCGGGATTACCTGATTTTATGTGGAGGAAGCTATTCTTTCAACTTGTTATAATCTAAACAGAGTCTCTCATAAGAAACTAGATAAAATCCTGTATAAAATTTGGAAAGGTTATCTACCTAACTTGCGTTTTTCAAAAGTGCGGGGGTGTCTTGCTAATGTTGCTTTACCTGAACATAAGAGGAAGAAAATTGGGCCTAAAACTGTTGATTCAATTTTCGTAAGATATGTCTCTAATAATACTGCCTATGGATTTATGGTTAAGGAAGAGGGATCTAGCACTTATGGATCAATTATGGAATCAAGACATGCAGTGTTCTTCAAGGATATATTTCCTATGAAAGTGAGTGTGCAAGTCCCTAGAGAATTTGTCCCTAACTCTTCTCCTAATGATGACATAGAGGAAGAGAAAATTATTAAACTAAGGAGAAGCAAAAGAGCTAGAGTACCCATTAGTTTTGGTTATGACCTTATTACTTTCTTTATGGTGATAAAACCTGAGGAGATAGATAATGTTTTAGTGATGACTTATATTATTGAGGAAGATCCTAAAATTTTTGAGGAAGCAATGAGGCCTATCGGTGCTACGTTTTGGAAGGAAGCTATAGATAGTGAATTAGAGTCAGTCATATTTAATAAAACTTAAGATTTAGTTGATCTACCTTGAGGGTGTAAGTCTTTGGAGTGTAAGTAGATTTTCAAAAAGAAATTGAGACCTGAAGGAACCATTGAGAAGTTTAAGGCAATACTTGTGATTAAAGACTTTAAACAAAAGGAAGGATTAAACTTTTTTATAATTACTCTCCTGTTGCTGAATTATATCTATAAGGATGTTGTTTGCTATTGCCTTAGTATTTAAGCTTCATATGCATCGAATGGATGTTAAGACAACTTTCTTAGATGGTGATCTAGATGAGAAAATTTATATGATTCAAACCGAAGGTTTTAGAGTGTCTGGTCAAGAATAAAAAGTGTGTAAGTTGGTTAAGTCTTTGTATGGATTTAAACAACCTCCTAAATAGTGGTATAAGAAATTTAAAAGTGAGATTTTCAAACATAGTTATAGAGAGTGATGTTATACACTCTACCAGTGGTTATATTTTTATTTTAGCAAGAGTTGTCGTATCTTGGAAATCATCGAAGCAAATGTTTATTGTGAGATCAACAACGGAGGCTAAGTTTATGGCTTTGGAATTGGCAGGACAGGAAACTGAGTGGCTAAGAAATCTCTTAGCAGATATTCCACTTTAAGAAAAATCAATTCCTTCTGTGTTTCTTCATTGTGATTCGCAAGCTACCACTCATGTTACCAAGAATAAGATGTATAATGACAAAAGTAGACATATCAGATTGAGACATAAAATTGTCTGTTCTTTAATTAGATATGGTGTAATTTCTTTAGACTATGTCAAGTCAGAGAGAAACTTAGTGGATCGGTTTACAAAAGCTTGAAGCAGGAAACTAATTTCAGAGAATGATAGAGAGATGAGGTTGAGTCCAATTGTGTATTAACCTCGTAATGGACGCCCGTCTTGAGAAACCAAGTTCAATGGGTCAAACGAAATTATGTGATGACTACTTACTTGTATATTGTTTGTAGAATAATACTGAGATACTTAGTTATTGAATAACATCCCTTATCATGATTTTATTGCATTTGATGAGGTTGAATTGTTTAATCCTTAATGAATTCCATAGCCCAAGTTTGGATGGTGTGAGTAGTACACACTTAATGGACTCACTTACGTGATTGTAGGGGGCTAGTCACCCTCCTATGAGAGCATTTGGACTATCTCTTTAGAGCGCTCATAAAACCAAGACAATTTA
The DNA here is from genome assembly GCA_027563575.1 of Erythroxylum pedicellare. Lineage (NCBI taxonomy): Eukaryota > Viridiplantae > Streptophyta > Magnoliopsida > Malpighiales > Erythroxylaceae > Erythroxylum > Erythroxylum pedicellare. The sequence continues at coordinate 35,741 of JAOQMP010000002.1, forward strand.
AGGATGTTTATTTCTTTAGCAGGTTCTATCTTCAAATTCTTGGACACCAAGTTCAAGACTCAGTTCACAAGGTTATTTACCTATTTTTCTCCTAAATTGTTATAGTTTATTTTTCAAGTTTTGGATCAAGTGGGGGATTGTTGGTATTGGTTGTTCCAAAACTTGTCAATTGTACCCCACTTTTATTACACAACCACACTTATCATCGCTGTTGTTATTCTTGAACAACTATCATGGATATTATTATTCTTTATTATATCCTGTTAGTATAATTCTACAATTCAGGAGATTTTGATAACTATAGCTACTGGTATATTGTTATAACAGATAGATAAGATAGTAACAGATGTTAACAGAAAGATAGGATAAGTTTCTTGATTCATAACTTGTTGACTATGTCTCTCATTATTGTACTATATATATGTGTGTGTATTTGTATCATTAGAAATATAACGTGAAATACAACTTAGCTTTCTCTTGATTATCTATTTCAACTTTGTATCAAAGCCTTGCAATGGCCACCACCTTTTCTGCGCTAATCTCAACCATTCCAGCCTCTGTGTCTACTGGCACCATACCAATAGTATCTCAACCCAGCCATAGTTTTTCCATTAAATTGAATCCAAACAATTATTTAGTGTGGCGCACACAATTTGTGCCGGTCCTTAACATCTATAGGCTGACTGGTCTTATTAATGGCAAAGAATTAGCTCCTCCACAGGAGGTAATGGATTCCACTACCAATGAAGCTATTCCAAATCCAGCCTTTGATAAATGGTTTAAACAAGATCAAACGCTTCTGTCTTTGCTTTTATCTTCTCTTTCTGAAGAAAATTTTCCCTACATAGTGGATTACACACTTCTTATGACGTGTGGCAAGCACTGGAGAAAGCTTTTGGTTCAGTTTCTTACTCCAGACAAGCCCAATTGCTCATGCAACTTCAAAAATGTTAGAAAAATAATCTCACTATAACTCATTATCTATGTAAGATGAAGTCTTTAGTCCTTAGCTCCATCAGAATTTAATGCTATTGTTCTTCAGCAGCTGCCTCCGGAGCATCACATCATTGTGGCAGCGTGCTCTACTCGACTGGAACCAATCACTTTCTTTGAACTGCATTCTTTGCTCACTTCTCATGAGATTCTACTTGCTAGTACCAAATCCAGTAATGGAGGCTAATGTTACACAGTGTGGCTCTTTTGGAAACCAAACACAACAACAAAACAAATAACAACATTTCCACAATTCTGGTCAGAATTTCAATAATTTTGGACGCCAAAACAATTATCAAAGAGGCCAAAATAACAATAATCATAGGAGGAACAATGGCCCTTATCAGATTTGTGGATATCAGAACCATTCCGTTGATACTTGTCACCATCATTTTAATACTAATTTTGTGCGTAACAACAGACGGTATATGCAACATGTTGTTCCTTATGCCAATATGACTATGCTCACCAATGCTTAAGTTTGGCATCCTGATATAGTAGCGACAAATCATATCACCCTTGACATTACCAATCTCAATGTTGCTCATGACTACAAGGGTAGTAATCAGCTTCTCGTTGGTGATCATTTAGGTTTAAATATCGCTCACATTAGTTCCAGTACTATTTCTTCTCCTGATAGAATCTTTAGTTTGTCTAAAGTTTTGCATGTTCCTCATATAACTCGATTGTTATTATTTGTTCAACAATTTACTAAACAAAATAAGGTTTTTATGGAGTTTCATCCTTATTTGTGTCTTGTAAAGGATCCGCTATCCAGGAGGATGCTAATGCAAGGCGGGACTGATGGGGGTGTTTACACTTTGGATCCGCTGGCTGGGAATGTTGGTTCTTCACCATAAGTCTTTTTATCTGAGATGGCATCATTGGATCGTTGGCATTCTCGGCTTGGACATCCTCACTATAAACTTATGACAAAGATCATCAAACAATTTTCTCTCCCATACTCTTCTGGCAGAAGCAAAAATGTGTGTTCCTCTTGTCAACTTGGCAAGAGTAAACGGTTGACTTCGTATTCTACTAGTAGCTCTAGTGCTCATTTGTTTGATTTGGTTCATTCCGATGTTTGGGGACCTTCTCCAGTTTTTTCTAGTCGTGGAAATAAATATATGGTCTTGTTTGTTGATAATTATAGCAAATACACTTGGCTTTTCCTAATTAAGCAAAAGAGTGATGTTGAGTCTATTTTTCTTAACTTTGAGAATTTTGTTAATTGTACAATTAAGGCTTTTTAATCTGATTGGGGAGGTGAATACAGGAGGTTACACACCTATTTTCATAAAACAAGTATTCATCATCGCTTAGCTTGTCCACACACTCATGAACATAATGGAAACTCTGAGAGAAAGAGTAGACATATCGTTGACAGAGTTGCCATATCGTTGATAATGCCCTTACTTTACTTGCCTATAGTTCTACCCCTTTATTCTATTGGAATTTTTCTTTTGAGATAGCTACTTATCTTATTAATCGTTTACCTTCTTCTAGCATGAATAATCAACCTCCTTATTAAAGGTTGTTTCAAACCGTTCCTAATTATGCCTTTCTTAAGGAATTTGGGTGTGCCGCTTTTCCTCTTCTTCGACCGTATAATAATCACAAGTTTACGTTTCGTAGTACAAAATATGTTTTCGTTGGTTATTCAGGTGCTCATTTGGGTTACAAGTGCTTAGATCCTGTTACAGGCCGTATCTATATTGTTCATCATGTGACATTTGATGAATCCTCATTTCCATACAGATATTTGTCTTCTATGCCTGCGCCCTCAATTGTTGCAGCTCCTGCGTCTTCACTTACTATTCCTCCAGCCATGCCAGAGCCCTTGCCTATTCCAGTCCTGCCATGGTCTGCTTCTTCTCATGCTTCTTCTATGCCTTCTTCTTCTGTTTTGGTTTCTGAAGGTCATGCGTCTACTTCACCATCCGTGCCAGCTGCCTCTGATCCTCCTTCTGCACAAATGCATCCAATGGTGCTCCGACTCCAGCCGAAGAAAAAGTTTAAAGAAGCTAATGTTGTTACTGTTGTTGTTTCTTCCTCCGATTTAGTGTTTTTTAAACCCACCAGTTTCACTAAGGCATCTCAACACGCTGTCTAGAGGGAGGCTATGACTGCTGAAATTGCTGCACTTCATAGAAATCAGACATGGACTTTGGTCCCTGCTTCTGCTGATGTTAATATTATTGGAAATAAATGGGTTTACAAGATCAAGAGGAAGCCTGATGGGTCTGTGGATAGATATAAAGCCCGTTTCGTGGCAAAGGGCTTCTCCCAGGAATATGTTGTTGATTACACCGAGACGTTTAGTTCGGTTGTTAAACCTCAAACCATACGCAATGTTCTTTTACTCGCTGTCACCAGATCATGGTCTCTCAGGTAACTTGACATTAGCAATGCCTTTCTTAAAGGTTATCTTGATGAGGATGTCTATATGCGCCAACCTTAAGGTTTTGTGCAGCAAGGATCATCCTGCCTATGTCTATAAACTTGCTAAAGCCCTTTATGGTCTCAAACAAGCTTCGAGGGCTTGGTTTCATCATTTGTCTCAATTCCTTCTTCAACTTGGCTTCAAAGGTTCAACTATTGATCCATCTCTATTTATTTATCACGGAGGTCGTCATCTGATCTATGTTCTCGTTTATGTGGATGATATCATTATTACCGATTCCGACTCTTGCTTTATTGATTCCATTGTGCCGTCATTGGGTACATAATTTGCTCTCAGGGATCTTGGTACCTTGACTTATTTTTTAGGCGTTGAAGTTGCTCACACTTCCACTAGCTTGCATTTATCTTAGATTAAGTACCCATGTAACTTGTTGCATAAGAACAGTATGCACTCCTGTAAGTCTCTATCAACGCCTCTTCCAATGAAGCCTCTTTTCACTCAGGCTGTTGATGTTCCACTATACGATGCTACTCAATACTGTAGCACTGTAGGTGCCTTGCAATATGCCACCATTACCAGGCCTGATCTTGCTCATGTTGTCATCAAGTTGTGTTAGTTTATGAGCTCTCCTACAGATGTTCATTGGTAAGCAGTCAAATGAGTTTTGAGGTATAATTAAGGGACCCTCACTTTTGGTTTGCACATCACCAAAACCTCAGATGACACTCTTGAAACTTTCTCGAATGCTGATTGGGCTAGTTGTCCTGACGATAGGAAGAGCACTAGTAGTTTTGTTATTTATCTTATCAACACATTATCACACGATCCTCAACAGATTCGGAATATCAAGCTCTTTCTAATGCCATTGCTGAGCTTGTTTGGTTAAAGTCTTTGCTTTTAGAACTTGGTGTTTGTTTATCTAGCCCACCAATCCTTTGGTGTGACAATTTGAGGGCGACTTTTCTGTCCAGCAATTCTGTTTTCCATGCTTGAACGAAGCATATCGAAATCGATTTTCATTTTGTCTGAGATCTTGTTGCTAAGCGTCAATTGCAGCATCTCCTACTGATGACCAGATTGCTGATGTGCTCACTAAGCCCTTGTCCACTGCTCGCTTTCAATTCTTGTGTGATAAGCTTCGTCTGGCGCCACGAGATGTTGCCCTTGAGGGGGGAAGTTAGTATACTCCTACAATTCGGGAGATTTTGATAACTATAGCTTCTGGTATATTGTTATAACAGATAGATAAGATAGCAACAAATGTTAACAGAAAGATAGGATAAGTTTCTTGATTCATAACTTCTTGACTGTCTCTCATTAAATACAACTTAGCTTTCTCTTGATTATCTATTTCAACTTATCCAAATGTCCAAAATGTCTATCATCATTATTATTATTTTTTAATGCACCTAAATGGTCATTTGTTTTTCCTATACATACAGCTTGTCCATCTTGTTTACGAACACACACATATTCACGTCAAAGCTTTTCAAATACAGCTCATTTCTAATTTTCATTTTGGACTCATCCAATACCTCTTTTCTTTCATTCTTCGTTTTTCCTTGCTTTCAGAGACAGTCCTTACTTCACCTTTTAGAGTGTATCGAAGCTAGTGGAAAAGGCGTTAACCCTGAGGTTGGATCACGTTATCCTGCTGCATCATAAAGGGAGAATTTCTAATTTAAAGTAGTAATTTTTACGATGAAGTCTTGTATTTCAGAAAAGTCATTCTGATCTAATTATAAATGTTATTTTGATAACAACAACGATCAAAATGAGTGGTACATATGCCATTTACTTCCAGTCGGCTGCTGAGATACCTAACAATCAACTTGCTTCCAAACTACTCACTTTCACATAGTTCACAAGTTCCTGTCTTTAAACATCTCCGACTATTCCATCTGATTGTCAAAACTGTTGGTCTTAATAAGGCAGCTTTCAAACTAAACAAAGTTATACAAAGGAGGAGGAGGAAGATGGGAGGACGAGAACTGGTGTGCGTGACAGGCGCTGGAGGCTACCTGGCGTCATGGTTAGTTAAGTTTCTGCTTGAAAAACGTTATGTGGTACACGGGACCGTCAGAGACCCATGTAAGCTTGGTATTCTTTTGAGATTTTTTTTTATAGATTAACCTCTTCTTAGTTCTTAAAGTCGCTGACCATTTTGATTTCAGGTGACGATAAGAACTCTCACTTGAAGGCGTTGGAATATGCTTCGGAGAACCTGCATCTCTACAAGGCTGACTTACTGGACTATGAAGGTCTTTATGCTGCCATCGAGGGGTGCAATGGAGTTTTTCATGTTGCAACTCCAGTGTCTGCGCCTGTCGCTAATCCGGAGGCAAGTTTTGGGCCATTTATTTCCATGCTTCTTTCCTGTAAGGTTTCCTTTTTTCTGATAGTTGTTTTGAACTCATTCTCGCATCTACTGTATCTTAGGTGGAAATAGTGGACCCAGCTGTAGCTGGAACACGAAATGTGTTGAATGCGTGTGTGAAGGCAAAGGTGAAGAAAGTTGTGGTGGTGTCGTCTGTTGCTGCAATCATTCAGAATCCAAATTGGTCCAAGGATCATGTCCTGGACGAGGAATGTTGGTCTAGTTTCGACAATTTCAAGCCTAGGACGGTATGGACAAAATATCTACTGTTCTCCAAGTATAGTAAAATTCCTGGTTTTTCTAAGCAAGCATTTTTTGTTCTTGTACGAGCACCAGGGATGGGATTGGTATGACGTCTCGAAAACTTCAGCAGAGCAAGAAGCTTTGGGATATGCAGATAGAAATGAGCTGAACCTTGTAACTGTTTGCCCGTCGCTAATCGTGGGTCCAATGCTGCAACCTAAAATTAACAGTTCTAGCAATTTCCTCCTTCTTCTGTTTGGAAAGGTTACGCCTCCATCTTGATTCATCACTTTCTTTGTTTTATTAAAAGTTCTAGTACTGATGTTTTCTTCTGATGATTCTTTGATAGAGCTAGAAGGCCATTAGTATATAGTAGGCGTAAGAAGAGGTTGGAGAATCCTAGCACGTGAGTTAGTTATAAATAAATGGCAGGTGCCACCTAACAATTGGGATATGATGGGATATAAAAGGAGGGGAATAACATGTAAGGGGATATGCCTGCACTAAGAGTATTGTCAAGGAGGTACAAACCCTTGTATAGACTGATCCTTATTTTAGTTGTAATAGCATATTATTACAGAATATCAATATACAATATTGAATCGATGAGATTATTTTGATCCATCTGATTCATTTATTCTCGAAATACAGTCATACTTTGGTGAGTTCTATCAATTGGTGTCAGAGCACGATCTTGGTGCCACTAGATTGAATTCGTTTTGGTAGTGGATGGTAGTGACTAGAAGGATGGAGAAAATAGACTTGATAGAGAGGAGTGTAGCGAATCTAGCTGAAATGTTGGAGAGAAATGATGAGAAAACTCGTCGGCTGGAAGAAGCATTGTTGGAAATGATGCAACACATCAAAGGAAAAAGAGCAGAGACATCCAAAGGAAAATCGGTAGTGGAGACTGCTGAGGATACCGAAAGAAATGGAGTGGGTGAGTTGGTAGAAACAAGGCAAGGTAGTAATACTAAAACTGAGGGGGTTAGGCGGTTTGAAGCAAGAGATGAAGGGAGAGCTTATGAGGAGAGGGGAAGAAGGTTAGAGATTCCGATTTTTTGTGGAGAGGATGCGTATGAGTGGTTGAATAGAATAGAAAGATACTTTCAGCATAATGGAATTGTCGAGAGGGATAAGAGGGACGTAGTGGTAGTGGCGATGGATGGTAAGGTGTTGGTGTGGTTCAATTGTTGGGAGGTGCGAAATGCAGAAGCTGATTGGAGAGAGTTTAAATCAGTAATGCTCAAGCGTTTTCAACCAACGTTAGCTAAGAACCCATATGAACTTTTGTTTCGATTGCAACAATCTTCGACGGTGATGGAATACAGTGAAAACTTTGAGTTGCTAACAAGGCCACTGCGACATATTGATGAAGAAATTCTCACTGGGTTATTTTTTAATGGATTAAAAATGGAAATCAGGGCTGAACTCAAGCTATACCAGGTTGGGTCTTTAAGTGAGGTGATAGACATGGCACTACTGGTGGAGGAGAGGAATTTAATCGTGAAGCATGGCAGTGCGAGTCCCATGCAAAAACAGATCTTCAACAAACCTGCTCAATTCAACCGATCCACCACAGTGGAATTTCGACCCAGACCTCCAGCGGTCATGGAAACGAAGGGGAGTTCAGCAGCTCCAAACCCGACCCCACCCCCGAGAGAAGGGATAGGAGGGGCTCGATGACGCAACTTTCGACAACTCCTACCCGAAATGCTTAAGGAGAGATATGATAAGGGTTTGTGTTTTTATTGCGATGAAAGATTCAGTCCCAATCATGTTTGTAAAAACAAACATTTCCGAGTCTACATCATAGAGGAAGAAGGCGGGAGTGAGCTACCAGAGGAAGTATTCTTTAATGCTGAAGGTGATGACAACGAAGGTAAACAATTACAATTGAATATGATGAGTGTAATGGGATTGACGACAAAGAGGTCATTCAAAGTCTGGGGAAATTTGAAGGGAAGATATGTGGTTATCTTAGTGGATTGTGAGGCCTCTAATAATTTTATCTTTAAACCGTTAGTGGAGCAGCTGTCCCTGTTATGGACGATCAATCACAATAATTAAAGAACAGTGCGGAAAATAAAACGAACACACAGATTTACGTGGTTCACTAAAATATGGCTACGTCCATGGGCGGCAAGGGTTTTTATTCACTGTGAATTGTTTTCAATGACATGATACACTAGGAGAATACAACGTATTTATATGCCCAGGAGAATACAATAAGCATAATGTGGGCCTGGTGTAAAGCCCAGTATATTTTATCAGGCTCTATATCTCAACAATTCTCCCACTTGAAGACTGATCCAGTCAACCCAACCATCTTCATTCTCCATGCCAATGTATCCAACAAACTCACCTAGCCGCAACATCTCCCACGCTATGGTAGAAGACCAGCTGAGGCCTTGCACAGCCCCAGTTTCTCAGCATCTACACCTTTAGTTAACATGTTTGCCTGATTCTTAGCACCATCATTCTTCTTCAAACACATCTCACCTTCTTCCACCAAACTGCGAGTGAAGTGGTACCTGTGCCGGATGTGCTTAGTTCTAAAATGATAAATTGGATTCTTCACCAGCCGTATGACATTCTGACTATCAGTGAAGAGAACCTTGTCATACTGCTTCTTGCCAACTCTTCCAAGTAATCAGTCAACCATATCATCTCCTTACCAGCTTCAGCTATTGCAACATATTCAGCCTCTGTAGATGACATAGAGACACACTTCTGAAGTTTAGACACCTAGCTTACTGTTGTCCCATCTATAATATGTCTATACCCAGATGTACTCTTGCTTGAATCCACATCTCCACTAAGATCAGCATCAACAAAACCCTCTGGTACTACCTTGCCATTCCCATAACAAAGTGAGGTGCTAACTGTTCCTTTCAAGTATCTCAGAAGCCACTTCACAGCTTCCCAATGCTCTTTTCCTGGATCTGACATGTATCTGCTCACAACTCCCACTGTATGTGCTATATCAAGCCTAGTGTAGACCATAACATACATCAGACTCCCAACTACAGAAGTATAAGGCACTTTTCTCATATGCTCACGTTCCTTAGCTGTTTTAGGTGATTGCTCCTTTGACAATTTGAGATGGTTAGCCAAAGGTGTGCTCCTAGGCTTAGCATCATCAACTTTGAACCTGGACAACACCTTGTTAATGTATTGCTCTTGGGAAAAATTTAGAATTCTAGCAGATTGATCTCGGGAAATCCTCATCCCTAAAATCTGCTTTGCCGTACCTAAATCTTTCATCTCAAACTCTGACGATAGTCTACCTTTAAGATTATTTATCTCCTCCATAATTGAACCTACAATCAACATATAATCCACATACAGAAGTAAAATAACAAAGGAGTCAATAAACTTCTTGATATAATAGCACTGACCCTTTTTACTCCTGTGAAAACCATTTCTGAACATGAAGGAGTAAAACTTCTTGTACCACTGTCTTGGAGCCTGCTTCAATCTATACAAACTCCTTTTGAGCTTACACACCATGTGTTCCTTACCAGGAACCTCATATCCCTCAGGTTGTTGCATGTAGATTTCTTCCTCCAGATCTCCATGTAAAAATGCTGTTTTTACATCCATCTGCTCAAGGTGCAAGTTCTCTGCTGCAACAATACTTAACAAAATTATGATTGTAGTTAACTTCACAACAGGAGAGAATATTTCAGTGTAGTCAATACCTTTCCTTTGTGAATATCCCTTAACCACCAATCGAGCCTTGAACCTAACTGTACCATTAGTTTCATTCTTGATCCTATAAACCCACTTGTTCAACAGAGCTTTCTTCCCTGCAGGCAACTCAGTTAACTCCCAAATGTTATTCTTCTCAAGCGACCATATCTCATCATCTATGGCTTGCTCCCACTTGATCGAATCCTTCACTTGCAAAGCCTCATCAAATGATTCTGGTTCTCCTCCATCAGTCATCAACAAATAATGCAAGGATGGTGAATACCTTTCTGGTGGCCCGATAACCCTGGCAGATCTCCTCAACACTGGCTCAAGTGTGACTGGTTGCTATTCTAGTTCAGCAGTAATATTTTCTGGATTTTCCTGTAATTCAACCTCAGCTCCCACTTCTTCTGCATCTTCAGATCGTACCCCAAGCTTGTCCTTA
>JAOQMP010000002.1:45998-57339 GCA_027563575.1 Erythroxylum pedicellare
TCTCAAACTCTGATGACAGTCTCCCTTTAAGATTATTTATCTCCTCCATACTTGAACCTGCAATCAACATATCATCCATATACATAAGTAAAATAACAAAGGAGTCAGTAAACTTTTTAATGTAACAACACTGATCCTTTTCACTCCCGTGATAACCGTTTCTGAACATGAAGGAGTTAAACTTCTTGTACCATTGTCTTGGAGCCTGCTTCAATCCATACAAACTCCTTTTGAGCTTACACACCATGTGTTCCTTACCAGGAATCTCATATCCCTCAAGTTGCTGCATGTAGATTTCTTCCTCCAGATCTCCATGTAAAAATGTTGTTTTTACATCCATTTGCTCAAGGTGCAAGTTCTCTACTGCAACAATACTTAACAAAATTATGATTGTAGTTAACTTTACAATAGGAGAGAATATTTCAATGTAGTCAATACCTTTCCTTTGTGAATATCCCTTAACCACCAATCGAACCTTGAATCTAACTGTATCATCAGTTTCATTCTTTATCGTATAGACCCACTTGTTCAACAAAGCTTTCTTCCCTGCAAGCAACTCAGTTAACTCCCAAGTATCATTCTTCTCAAGTGACCATATCTCATCATCCATGGCTTGCTCCCACTTGATCAAATCCTTCAACTGTAAAGCCTCATCAAAGGATTCTGGTTCCCCTCCATCAGTCAACAACAAATAATGCAAGGATGGTGAATAACTTTCTAGTGGCCTGATAACTCTAGTAGATCTCCTCAACACTGACTCAGGTGTGACTGGTTGTTGTTCTAGTTCTGCAGTAATATTTTCTGGATTTTCCTGCAACTCAACCTTAGCTCCCACTTCTTCTGCATCTTCAAATCGTACCCCAAGCTTGTCCTTATACAGGACATTTTCATCAAATGTCACATCACAGTGTCTTAAGATCTTCCTATTCTTGTCATCCCAAAATCTGTATCCAAACTGATCTGAACCATACCCTATGAAATAGCACTTCAAAGCCTTTGCATCAAGCTTGTCTCTCTTCTCTATATCAATGTGAATATAGGCAGCACACCCAAAAGTCTGCAAGTGAGTAAGCTTGACCTCCTTACCCGACTAAACCTCTTCTGGCATCTTGAAACCTAAAGGAACTGAAGGGCATCTATTTATCAAGTATGTTGCTGTGCTCACTATATCTGCCCAAAACGTTTTTGGCAGCCCAGAATGTAGTCTCATGCTTCTTGCTCGCTCATTCAATGTTTTGTTCATCCTTTTAGCAATCCCATTCTGTCTTGCCTTGCCAAGAACTGTCCTGGTGCACCTGATTCCCTGATCAGCACAGAACTTCTTAAATTTTGTAGAATCATAATCTCCACCATTATCAGACCTTAAGCATTTAATCTTCAACCCAGTTTGATTTTCAACTTCAGCTTTCCACCTCTTAAAGGTGATAAATACTTCTGACTTATGTTTTAGAAAGTAAACCAATACCTTCCTACTGAAGTCATTAATGAAGGTGACATAGTATCTTGAACCACCAAGAGAGGAGACTGGAGATGGCCCCCACACGTTTGTGTGTACTAGTTCTAACTGTTCTTCCTTTGGTTCTCTGCTAGCCGTTATGAAACTAACTCGTTTCTGCTTTCCCAAAGCACAGCTCTCACAAAAACCCAAATCAACAGATTTCAAACCTTGCAGATACCCCATTGAAGCTAGCATCTTCATCCCCTTCTGACTCATGTGTCCTAGTCTGTTATGCCACAGACTCGAGCTAGATGTACTATCGACTGCAGCAACCATGTTTAAACACCTTGTGGTACTATATAAAGTTTCAGATTTTGTGCCATGTGCTATCACCGTAGCTCCCTTCACAATTTTCCAGGAACTCTCCCTGAACGCTGCCCTGTAACCTGTGCTATCCAATTGACCAATAGAAATCAGATTCTTCTTCAAATCAGGAATATATCTGACATCCTGCAACTTCCATCTACCTCCACCTGAGGTCTGTATACACACGTCCCCTTTTCCAGCAATCTCCAAGGCTTTGTTATCAGCAAGATACACCTTCCCGAAATTTCCAGACTTGAAATTATGGAATATCTCTCTGCTCGGAGAAGAGTGGAATGATGCATCGGAATCAAGTATCCAGGAGTCAACCGGGCTATCCACACTAAGAATTAAGGCGTCACCAATATCTTCCTCAGAACATACAGAATCATCATCTTCATGAGACTTATTGTTCTTCTGACCTTGCTTCTTCTTAGGTGTAGGGTAGTCCTTCTTAAAATGTCCTTTTTCACCATAGTCCCAACAAAAGATCTCGTTTTTGCCTTTAGATTTTTCCCGCCCTTTTGATTTCGATCGACCATGTTTACTATGGCCTCCCTTCGACTTTCTCCTGTCCCTTCCTTTGACACTGAGTGTGTTACTAGATGAATCTCCGATTTCCCTTTACGAATGCTCTCGCTCAAGACAACATCTCAGACTTCATCAAACTTTAACTTCTCAGACCCACGTGAACTGCTAATTGCGAAAACAACAGTATCCCACAACTCAGGTAGAGAGGACATCAAAATCAGGGGTCGAATCTCATCATCAAAATTAATATCAACAGAACTTAATTGACTGATAATCATATTAAATTCGTTAATATGATATGCGACAAATCCACTTTCAAACATCTCCAGATTGAACAAACGACGCATCAAATATACTTTATTGATAGCCGATAGTTTTTCGTACATGTTAGACAGTGCCTTCAATACTCTAGCAGTCGTTGTCTCCTTAACGATGTTGAAGGCAACGTTTCTCGCCAACGATAAACGAATCAACCCTAGCGCCTGCCGATCTTTCAGATCCCAAACCTCCTATCTCATGGTTTCTAGCTTCATCCCTAACAAGGGTTCATGGAGGTTTCTCTGATACAGATAATCTTCCATCTGAATCTTCCAGAAACCAAAATGGTTTCCATCAAATTTCTCAAATTGAAACTTCGCGCTTTTCATCTTTTTAGATTGTTGTGATGCGAGCCAAGCTCTGATACCAGTTTTTATGGACGATCAATCACAATAATCAAAGAACAGTGCGGAAAATAAAACCAACACACAGATTTACGTGGTTCACCAAACTATGGCTACGTCCACGGGCGGCTAGGGTTTTTATTCACTGTGAATTGTTTTCAATGACATGATACACTAAGAGAATATTTATACGCCTAGGAGAATACAATAAACATAACGTAGGCCTGGTGTAAAGCCCAATTTATTTTATGAGGCTCCATATCTCAACAGTCCCTACACGTGTTAGAGACCCTAAAATTCTTAGTACAAGTGGGAGATGGGTATAAAATAAGAGGAAAAGGTGTTTGTAAACACTTACAAGTGGAGATGCAAGTACAAGTGGAGACTCAAGGGGTATTTATTAAAGGGGACTTCTTTCTGTTTAAATTAGGAGGAGTGGATGTGTTTTTGGGACTGGATTGGTTAGAAGGACTGGGTGACATCCGAGCCAATTCAAGGAGATGACGTTAAAGTGGATGGAAGGAGATAAACAATTTAGCTTGAGGGGAGATCCAGCCTTGATGAAGTCAGTGGCAACATTACAGTCACTTTACAAAGCTGTGAAAGAAGGAGGCGAAGGTTACCATATCAGTATAACAAGAACAGACCCGCATGAACCCACCATGGAAGGCGCAATTGAACTCAAAGAGTTATTAGCTAAATTTACGGATGTTTTATCAACCCCCACAGGGTTACCTCCCTATAGGAGCCACGACCACACCATCACATTAAAACCAGGAGCAGAAATACCAGCAATAAGGCCCTATAGATATCCCTATTATTAGAAGAATGAAATAGAAAAGATAGTGGGGGAATTACTTGTTGCAGGAGTCATTAGACCCAGCGTAAGGCCCTTTTCCAGCCCAGTGATTTTAGTGAAGAAAAAAGATGGAGGATGGAGATTTTGTGTGGATTTTAGGGCATTAAACAAGGTGACTGTAGCGGATAAATTTCCAATACCCACAATTGATGAGTTATTGGATGAATTGGGAGGAGCCAAGGTGTTTTTGAAGCTAGACCTTAAGAGTGGCTACCACCAAATTAGAGTCTGAGAAGAGGACGTCCACAAAACGACCTTCTGAACACACGAAGGTCATTACGAATGGCTGGTGATGCCTTTCGGGTTATCCAATGCACCCTCCACTTTCCAATCATTGATGAATGAGGTATTCCGTTCCCACCTACGCAAGTCCGTTCTAGTTTTTTTATGATATTCTTATATACAATCTGGATTTTGAGCAACATTTGACAAATGTAAGGGTTGTCTTGTTGATCCTCTAGAGTCATAAGCCGTATGTCAATGAGAAGAAGTGCGAATTTGGCAAAGAGTAATTAAAATACTTAGGGCATGTAATCTCGGAACAGGGTGTAAAAGCCGATCCTTCTAAAATTGAAGAGGTTGCGAATTGGCCAATGCCAGTACCGAAGGATGTGAAAGCTGTCTGAAGGTTTTTGGGGTTCACGAGATACTACCAACGATTTGTTCAGGACTATGGCAAGATCGCCAAACCTCTCATACAACTACTTAAGAAAGAAGGGTATCAGTGGGATGTGGAGACTCAACAAGCTTTTGAATCCCTTAAGTCGGCAATGGTAAACCTCCCTACTCTAGCTGTCTCTGATTTTTCTAAACCGTGTATTATAGAGATTGATGCTTCCGGGAAGGGATTAGAGGCAGTACTCATGCAAGAAGAGAGACCTTTAGCTTATCTCAACTGGGCATTACCTCTGCAAGCACTCTCCAAGTCAGTTTATGAAAATGAGTTAATGGCAATATTAATGGCGGTTTAGAAATGGAGACACTACCTATTAGGGAGACATTTCATCATCCGAACTGACCAAAGAAGCTTGAAATATTTGACAGATCAGAGGTTGTTAGGGAACAGCAACAAAAGTGGACAACAAAGCTGTTGGGGTATGATTTAAGGTGCAGTACAAACCGGGAAAGGAGAACCAAGCAGCTGATGCTTTATCGCATAAAATGGAATGTATTGTTATATCAACGGTGAAAATGGTGGACTCGGATGACTTGGAGGAAGAAATTCGGGCTGATTTGAAACTGAACACCATTAGGCAAGATCTATTAAGTGGGAGCAAAGAAAATCAGGGACTTTCGGTTAAGGGAGGTAGATTGTATTATAAAAAGAGGCTGGTTTTGCCAAAAACATCTAGTCAAATACCAACTATTTTGAAGGAGCTACATGATCCACCCATGGGGGGTCATTCGGGGTTCCTACGCACTTATAAACGAGTGTTGGGACTGGTTTTCTAGGAAGAAATGAAGAATGACATTAAAAAGTACATGGAGGCTTGTGAAGTGTGTCAACGAAACAAGTACCAAGCATTATCCCCTGCTGGTCTACTACAACCTTTCCCCGTTCCCTCACAAGTGTGGGAGGATATATCTATGGATTTCATTGGAGGTCTACCAAAGAGTAAGGGGAATGGACACCATCATGGCAGTAATTGATAGGCTAACAAAATATGCTCATTTTTTGACACTAGCCCATCCCTTTTCTGCTACCAACGTTGCTGTCATCTTTGTTAGAGAAATAGTGAAGCTACATGGATTCCCTGCCTCAATAGTATCTGACTAAGATAAGGTATTTATGAGCAGATTTTGGTCCGAATTATTAAAGCAAGCAAGCACACAGCTGAAGTTTAGCTCAGCTTATCACCTCCAAACCAACGGACAGACGGAGGTCACCAATAGATGCTTGGAAACATATCTCCGTTGTTTCACCTTAAGCAAGCCGAAGCAATGGACTAAATGGTTGTGTTGGGCCGAATTCTGGTTTAACACTAACTATAATAGTTCTACAAAAATTTCTCCATTTTTTGCGTTATATGATAGATCCCCACCTACTTTGCTTGGTTATGCAAGAGAGTTGTCAGCAGTGGAAGAAGTGGACAAACTTCTTAAGGAAAGGAATGGAGTCATTACTGAATTGAGGGACAATCTATTAAAAGCTCAGAATCGGATGAAAACCTAGGCCGATAAGAAACGAAGAGAAGTAGAGTGCATGGTTGGAGAACATGTACTTAAAGATCCAACCATACAAACTTCGGTCCTTAGCAAGGAAGCTGAATGAGAAACTAAGCCCCCGATACTATGGACCCTTGTTGATAGTTGAAAAGATTGGTGTACTGGCTTATAGACTAGAATTACCTGCATATAGTAGAGTTCACTCGGTTTTCCATGTGTCATCGCTCAAGAGGGCTGCTCCTAATCCTGTGCAGATATAGCCATTACCTAAGCAATTAATAGATGAGTAGGAGCTGGATTTACAACCAGAAATGGTATTGAAGATACGAAAGGATGATAATGGGAACGAGGAGGTATTGATTCAGTGGCAAGATCTACCTATATTTGAGAATTCATGAGAATCATATGCTACAATTGTAGAGCACTTTCCGCCATTTCACCTTGAGGATAAGGTGCGAGCTTTAGAGGGGAGTATTGATAGAGCTAGAAGGCCATTAGTATACAATAGGCATAAGAAGAGGTTGGAGAATCCTAGCACGAGAGTTAGTTACAAATAAGTGATAGGTGCCACTTAATAATTGGGATAGGATGGGATATAAAAGGAAGGGAATGACATGTAAGGGAATATACGAGAATTTTGCACTGAGAGTATTGTCAGGGAGGTACAACCTTTTATATAGGCTGATCCTTATTTCAATTGTAATAGCATATTATTATAGAATATCAATATACAATACTGAATCGATGAGATTATTTTGATCCATCTTATTCATTTATTCTCAAAATACAGTCAAACTTGGGTGAGTTCTATCATTCTTCTTCTTCTGCTGCTGCTGCTAATGATGATGAGCAGATGGATAATAAAAATATAGACTTCGGAAGTATTGGTCTTGTCGATGTGCGTGATGCAGCAGAATCTCTTTTACTGGTGTATGAGAAGGCTGACGCAAGAGGAAGATACATATGCAACTCCTACGACGTCAGAGTGGAGGATGTGGTGGAGAAAATGAAGAAACTGTATCCTAATTACAACTACCCCAAAAGGTATACAATATGGAACATTTATGTATTACAGTTTGAGCTAGAGGAGTTTGTGTCCATGTCAGTTGATCTTCAAAGTCTTCCTGACCGATTCCTTTCTTGTTCTTTAATGAAAATGAATCGCGACAAAGCGTTTTGTTGATTCCTCTTCTCCATGAATACCTCTCAGTTACAATGAGGACATAGCGTGGCCAAAGCTATGTTCAGAGAAGTTGCAAGCATTGGGATGGACTTACAGGACGCTAGAGGAAACGATCATCGATTCTTTCAACAACTATGTGGACAGAGGGGAGTTGACAAAGAAGTAGCAAACATGTGGTTCCGCATGTTCCAAGGATCGTATGTATCATGTCTTCGACTTGTTGGTCACAACTACGTTTCACTTGTTTCACGCTGCTAAATTATTGATGTAATAAAATGCTGTTTGCATCAAATTATTGTTACATAATAATACAATTTGCATCTACTATCTATCTAATCATCCCCTGGTGAAGATTCTTTAGATGATTAGGTGAGAATAGAAGGACCTCGTCAATCATCCAATGATGTTTTCAACCTTTTCTTTAATAACATTAACAAGTCATTGCCTTCAATTTTCTACCGCGTTTTGAGGCTGGTTGAAAGAAAAGAAAAGTTAAAATGAGCTGATATATTAACCTTCAAGAAACTCGAAATAGATTTTAAGCTGATGCAGAGGAATCATGGTAGTGAAGTGTCTACTTTCAAGGGTACATGGAACCGCAAGAGACCCAAGTAAATTTCAGATCTTTTCTGACATTATCAGAGACCAATTAGTTGCAGATTGCCATAGGTCCGTAAAAATGGAAGCTGTACTCTAGTTTGTCATCAAGATTCATTATTCTCTTTTAGTAGTTCTTTTCCTAGCAAGTACTTTGACAAAGAATGCACATCTCACGAGATTGGATGATGCTAGAGAGAATCTGAAATTCTTCAAGGTGGATCTGTTGGACTTTGAAGGTGAATGTTGCTGCAGTACTTCAGCTTAGAGGTTCAGGATATTCCAGGGCAAGATGTTAACTCTATATATAATACATATCTGTATCTAGAGTTGCTGTAAAATCTACAGTTCGGTGATGTAATCGAATTCCCGATTGTAACATTGTGAAAACAGAATGGGATGCAAATTCTGGTGGGTTTGTTTCAGAAGGCAGGTTGGTTGGCGTTTTCCGGAAGTATAAAAGATTAAAGACTGCAAATTTTCTGAAACTCTGGAACATTCAGGACCTAGAGGAGATGCGTCTTCCAGAGACAAAACAAGGAAACATCAATGATCATCATCATCCATAATAATCGGACGTAGTTTCTCTGGGTTTCGTAATCTTTGACGCTTCCAGTCCACACCACAAACACTCGGAGAGAGAGAAGCTATGGTCCCTGTCCAAACCAGGTGGATTGGACCCCAATCAGAATTGCATATGTCTACAGCAGAAGAAGAAGAGGCAGTTCGGCATGAAAACTACACCTCAGACGTTCCACAAATAAACCATAGGAAATGATTTGAATGGATATTATGTGTAACGTATGTCCTTATTTTAATCAATGGAAAAGAAAGAACGATGCATCGTTGATCATCCATTTGTTGTTGAGGCAGAGGGTCCCTTTCTTGACTTTAGTTAAGTCCAGCTCTCTTCGGCTTTATCCAATTCCCACAGCTCAGCTCTGTAATTCATAATTATCACAACAAACTCTTTTAAGTTAAAAGGTGTTGGAAGCTAAGGCCGTGTCTTGTCTGTCTGCTGCATATAGAAAACAGAATTTATCTTTGTTTATGAGATTATTATTATCTTAGAAACCCAACTAATTGGCTGTCAACAGAAATGGCAAGTGGATAAACGAATGACACAATCCATACATCACTATACTCATTAAACAAAAGAAGAAACTTCATGGCTAAGATACACTTACCAGATTTAAGAAAAAGCAGAATAGGGACAAACAGTGTCTGAGGTACAAGGTGAAGAGGAAGGGAGGGAGCTCCCGAGTAACAACAATGGTGATTAGATAAAAAGGTTAAGACAAATACTGGGGAAGTAGGACCCATTTCAACGCTGCTCTTCTCCAACTTTTGCCCCCTCTCTCTCTCTCTAATCATTACCCTTTCTCTTTCCTCCTCCTCCTCCTCCTCCTCCGTCGTCTTCTTCTTCTTCTTCTTCTCATGTGTAGTGTGTATAGAACCATCACAAGTAAAGTAACATCATTACCCTGAACAAAAGAAAAAGGATTTCTTTGGGGTCTTAGAACTGTTAATACAGTTATTACTTCTACCACTAGTGTATAGTAAGATTTATCATATCATAGCCTCTTCTTCCCAAAACCCAACCAAAGATTCTTTCTTTTCTTTTAACATTTGCAAATTGATGTGCATATATAAATATATAGATAAAAGCAAAGCCTAGTCTTGATCAACTTTTCCCGTACAAACCCAAGCCCACATCAAGCACTTTCTCTCTAACCTTCCATCTGATACCACCACCGACCTTCCTGTCTTCTTGGCCCATCACACCTCAATTCTAGGGTTTTTCTATTTTCCCTTTTATTTTCTTTCTTTCGTCGCCTTTATGTGATTCTTCTTAGCCTATTGAATCCACCATCTTTCTTCTTTTTTCGATCTTTTCCTTTCTCCCTCTAAATTTAGCGTCTATACTTCTTGTTGATCCTATTTAAGTTCCTTGGATTCTCCAAGTGTATTTTGTTAAAAGACTAGGGTTTTTCTGGGGTTTTTGTTTTCCAATGATGTGGCGGAGTATTTATTGGATCGACTTTAGGATCACTTAGTTCAGTCCAATTTGATCTCCTACTGGAATCTTCTTCCTGCTTTTTCATGTGAATTCGAATTTGGGATTTGAATAAAGCTTCCGCTTTTCTTTTGTCTCTATCGTGTTTTTTTTGGTTTTTTTTTTGGTTTTCGTTTTCATTTGAACGACATGGCTTATCAAAGGATTCCGGGTCCCGGCTCGGGATCGAGTTCAAGTTCAGGGTTTCAGTACTTGAATTCACCATTTGGAGATACAACCTACACAAAGGTCTTTGTTGGGGGACTCGCTTGGGAGACTCAGAGCGAAACCATGCGCCGTTATTTCGAGCAGTTCGGAGAGATTCTTGAGGCCGTCGTCATCACCGATAAGAATACTGGTCGATCAAAAGGCTATGGTTTTGTGAGTATTTCTTGTCTTTTCCTTATAGGGTTATATGATCTTCCGTTTTCATACATATATTCGATTCTAAAGCTGAAGCCCATGTGTTTTGATGATTATACTTGAGTAACATCAAGTTATTTATCTGTTAATCATACGTTGTTGATTTGGTTGGCGTACATGCTAGTTGTGCTTTGCTGCCAAGTGGTGGTCTTGATTTGTAGTAGAATGAATTCTTTTTGGCTTGTATTCTTGTGGAGGGTGTAGGTGACTTTCCGGGAACCAGAAGCTGCTAGGAGGGCATGTGCTGATCCTACTCCAATTATTGATGGTAGACGGGCAAATTGTAATTTGGCTTCTCTTGGGCGACCTCAGCCACCACTGCCATATGGTATTCTGTAGCATTTGTGTTTTATGAGATGAACCAATAACATTTATTCATTATGTTCACCATTTCTTTTTGGCTCAAAACTCCTCCATGATTTTCTATATTAATGGATGTTTGTCTGCCATGGATTGGAGAAACATTTGTCTGAAAGAACCAGCATTTGATACGGACACTCTTTTGTTCTCCTGTCCTTATAATTCAGTGATCCAATCTTCTTCCAGCTACTTTTACAAGTCCTGTCCCAACATAATCCTTTTCTTTTTCAAGCTTTTTTTTAATGTATTTTGATTGCTTTCATGTTTAATCCCTTTTAATTCCATTTTTCTCTTCTAGGGCGTATACGTGCAGCTACACCGTACATAACAGGTGTGCAAGCAGCCCGGGGGACTTACGTTGGAAATTTTAGCTACCAGCAACCACTTCCTTACGGCTACCAACAGGGACTGCTGTATCATCCATATGGGTGAGTTGCTAATTGCATGGCTTAAAGAATATAATAAATATAATGTTCCACAAAATAAATTGTTCTCTTCAATTGCATAATTGGTGTTGCTTGCCCGCCTCTTTCTATCCTCCTCTGTCTGTTTTCTCAATCTTTTACATCTGACTGTTTGTTTCTTAGTGCTTCACTGAACCCTTAGACTATAAATTCTTCATTTAGATATTCGATTTGTAAAATTTAGGTTCAATTCCACAGAGTTCGATGCAGACCAACACCTTGTAGTCAACTGTGGTAGT
>JAOQMP010000002.1:71859-86084 GCA_027563575.1 Erythroxylum pedicellare
TTTCTTTAATCAAACATAAAGAAGCCATTAAATGAGACTCTTCTCATTTGTTTTAAGATGGCTATATGAAAAGTCCACTAACCTAAACTGGCATGTCAATTTTGATTTTAGTGATGAAAGAAGGAAGATAATCCATCAAATACACCTCTTTCATCTTTAATCAAATGAATGCTAAAAAGATTACATAACATGCCATTATTAAAAGACAACTATTAAACCATTTAATGGTAAGATCATAACTCCATTTAACAATGATAATGCATAATAAATACCATCTTTATTTAGCAATTCAATGCTAAATGTTCAGTTGCACATTCAACCATTAAAAACTGAAATTTCATATC
This sequence comes from Erythroxylum pedicellare, assembly GCA_027563575.1. NCBI lineage: Eukaryota > Viridiplantae > Streptophyta > Magnoliopsida > Malpighiales > Erythroxylaceae > Erythroxylum > Erythroxylum pedicellare. The sequence goes on from JAOQMP010000002.1 coordinate 72,204, forward strand.
ATTTCTTTAAGAATTTTTTTAATATAATTTATCTAATTAATTAAATTAAACCAAAGTCTAGCCCATCTCTAAATGTTCATTTGGGCTTCTAATTAACCATTAATTAGAGCAAGCTCAACTTTCAATCATGGGGTTTAAAACCTCCATTTATATTTCTTACATTGCTTGATAACCTTCCTTAAAGCCAAGTGGGGAATCTTATTGGACTTAGATAATTCAAGCTACAATAAGAACAGAATAAATTTAATCTCGTTATAATTAATTCTAGCTTATTAGCTAAATGTCATTCCACTGAAGACAATTAGTTGAACTTTTGAATTACTAAATATTATGAGAACATATATTTCAAATAATATGTCCATTTGCAAGCCCTATTATGAACCTTATTACATAGCCATCCGCATAATAAAGAGTAAAATTACTGTTTCACCCTTATGTTGGTTTTTCCTTCTAGATCTCCTGTTTTACTCTAAATGGTGATTAACATACAAGATCTCATCTTGGTATTAAGACTTGATGGGTAACCAGTCCATCGAACTCCTCACGCTAGTTTAATCACCAATCTCCATAAAACATCTAGAAGTGATGATATCACTCTAAACTCTTTATTTGAGTGAATATTCCCTTATACATGTTTCAATTAATAATTTGAACATGTAAACACTAGATTAATTCTCTATAAAAATCAATTCCAATCATATCAAGAATCACAGTGAAACACATATGAGTTCACCATTTATCAAGATTGTGGTCTATAATAAGCAAATGTTAAAATGTATGTTTTAAGACTAAAGTAACGATAGCAACCCAAGATGGTGTTTTCACTACTTCTTCAGCATGCGACATTAGGAGAGAGCCGAGGGAATAAGTACGATAGGCTGAACTCGTTTGGAAACAGGTATTATGCTCTAAATCTGCATTCTTCTTGTGTCTAGCTATTAAAAATAGATTGAGAACTAAGGATAGGTGGTTTGGTACTTTTGACCCCATTTGTGTGTTGTGTAAGCTAGTAAATGAAAGTAGAACTCACTTGTTTTTTTGAATTTGAGTACACCGAAGTGGTGTGGAGTCGTATTTTGCATTTGATAGGCACTATAAATTCTGCATATGAGTGGAACGATGTGCTGGAAGAGGTTATACAAAAAACCAAACAAAGGAGGCTGGATGATTTCATTATTAAGGCCTCATTTCGTATGGTAATTTATTAAATATGGAGGGAGAGGAACAAACGTCTTTACAAGCAAGTTGAAAGAAGCAAATACGAGCTTGCAAATTGCATAGTTAACTTGATAAGGGAGGCCATTATTGTGAATAGGAAACATGAATTTATGACGCTATCAATGAGGAGGCGTTGGTTTCTATAGTTGTAAGTGGTTTGTATTAATTGAGATATTGGGAAAGTAGGGGCTATTCTCTCTCCTTTATATCCTTTGTAGGTTTGTAATTATATTGTATAATGTAGACTTTACCGTGTTTTGGTAATACAATTTCTTAAAATTTAAAAAAAGACTAAAGTAACAGCCTACTTTATTATTGAAAACATACTTGATTTTAGATTCATTTAATAGTGGGATTATCGATAGTTGACTACTGTCATGATATGAAACTTATCATTCCCTTGAAGTAAACTCTTTTACTTACATGGAAATAAATCATAACACTACAGTCTAAACCATAATCAAGTGACCAACTTGATTATTTAACTATGAATCAATTAATTTAGATTCTAATAATATACACGTTTCCCATACATCTCTTTGTATATGTATATTACTTACAAAAGAATCTTGGTACCTTATAACTAGATATATAATGCTCATAAAAACCAAACTATTTTGTTTTATTAATAATAAATATTTTCATTACAAAACTGTAACTGAAGAAGATTAAGTTACATGTAAATACACATGCTTACCAGGACACTATATTTACATAACTCCAACACTTATTCAGATACCACACTCTCTTAACTGGTTCCTAAATATATATATATTAAATGACTGGCAAGTTTCATCTCTTGTGCCAACAATACATCTATATTAGATCATATAGATATTTCTTAACATACTCCAATGTAACACAGTGTGAATCTGATATATCTTTGTTGGTAAAATTAACTTAAGTTAATGATCCTATGCTCTCAATAACTTTATATAGACCAATAAAATTTGGGCTTAGTTTATCCTTTTTCCTAACCTGAGCACACCTTGCTAAGGTGATACTCTCAGAAACGTTTCATCTTTCGCTTGATAATCTTTAGTGTTAATACACTTAACTCTTATGTCTATCTCACTATATTCCATATCTTCAGTGTTGATCCACCTAACCCATTCATCTTTCTTGAATCACTTAATTTCTAATATAGATCAATTTCACTTATCAATATCTTCTCCAATCAATTCTGGCCTTTAACTATTTTGGGCCTCATTTATCCTAATGTAAAGACGAATGACTCTTTCTGTCATATAAAACCTCATACGGTATTCTAATAATATCATTATGATAATGTTTGTTATGCTTTAAGTCAATTAAAACTATATATTGACCTCATGTTTCTATGAACTCTAAAATATAGGTTCTAAGCGTATCTCCAACATTTAAGATTGTTGGTAATTTAAACATTTAGTCACTTGATTCTACATTCTTAGCTGCTAAATGTTGTTTAGGTGCATTCCTACTAGGTTGTATATCTTAGGTTATTATTTGTGCTTTCTCTAATAATCTCTTTGCTCAATCATCATTATTGGGTACATATTCTTTTTACTACAATCAAAAAATATCTTTTTTTCCTATTTAAGCTGAAAATTCGAATTCATTTTCAATTTGCTAGTAAGATTCACAAATTCTAAAACCTCAATTTGGGCTTTGCTAATCTTTTCATGTGAAATTGATCTTAAATTCAATAGCTAATAGTACTTTGATTTGCCCAAAATTCAACTCAACATTCTATGCTCTTTATTGCACTAGATTTGGTAACCTCAATATCTAAATTTATGCTACACTACTATTGAATTTTCTGTTCAATACATCAAATTATAACACTAGCTTTGCAGGGAAATACTCATTTGTACATTATAATCTTCAAGTAACTCTATCCATTGTCTCAGTCTTGTATTCAATTCTTTCAAACTCAATAATTACCTCAAACTTTAATGATTTGCATATTTATATGTAGATCCAAAATGTTTCACTATCTATATAATGTCTCCAAGCTCTTAAAGTAATTACTATTGTAGTAAATACTGAATCATGTTTCGAATAATTCAACTTATGAGACTTTAACTGCCTCCATGCATATGAAATCACTTTATTATACTGTATTAGATTTCATCCTAATCTCTGGTGTAAAATCTCATTATATTCTTTATAATCTCCAAATCCAGATGGAATAACTAACACTGATGTTGTAATTTATAGGTGTTTTAATTTCCTCCAAATTCTTTTTACATTCATTTATCCTTCTAAATGACACATCAATCCTCAGAAATCTTGTTATAGGGTTAAGATCAGTAAAAATCCCTCAATAACTTTTAGTAATGTCCAATTGCCTAGTTAATTCAAGAAAACTCCAAATATAACATATATATTCCTCGGAGTTTCTCACTTCTTCATTACCGCTATTTTCTTTAGGTCTCCTAACATGCCATATTCAGATATTATACTAACATATTATTTGATCAAGTTAAGATTCACTCTTATTGAACTTGACATATAATTGTTTCTACCTCATGATATGTAAGATTAACCTCAAAAAGATCAATTTCAACTATTCAAAATATCTCAATAAGATCAATCTTTGTCATAACTTATATGATCAGAATATCCTTTATAATAAGGCTCAGTGAATGAATAAGTAGATTCATTTACTCAAGTACCTTGTATATACCATTAAGATTATTTCATCTTATCGAGAGATGTATTTCAACAAGTCACCAATTGATAACTTATATTAAGGATACGTTAATCTTAATTGACAACACTTCTACTTTTATGCCTGCCCAAGATCGTGGTGTCCCTGCCACGATCATGTCGAAAACTTGTGGAACTGGCCACGGTCATGAGGACTTTACCACAATCATGACAGAACCAATTAATCTAGGTCACGATCATGGGGACTATACCATGATTTTGCCTTGCTTCTTTTTCTTCCCCTTTTTCTTTAAGTCCATCACACGTATTAACATTATTTACCCTCTCAATCTTTCCCCAATTAATCATTATAAATGCTTTCATGTCTTACTTTGATTCATCTTAAAATTTTAACTATAGGGATTAAAACTTAAAAGCATTCGATAAGCCATGGATCACTTCCTATTTCATATCCAAGTATATGATGCAGAGGTACTTAATAATATCACTTGTCAAGGTGATCACATTATCAGATATGTACTCATAATAACAATTCAACTTAACCTTTTGAACTTCTATATATATCACTATCATTCATCTACTATTCCAATTATCCTTTATTACATCTTACATATGTATATTTGCAATCAATTCAAAATCATAGATGTATAATCATCATACCACTAACATATGCTTATGGTGGATCATAACTCTTGTCATATTATTCAAAAAATCATTTTGGTTCCAAGTTCATGTTCTTAAGATTATAATAAATTTTATTTTCATTTTAATTCTTGACATTTCTACTTTATATCTATTTTCCTTAATCAATCCACAATAATATATTCACATCTATATCACATTCAAGGGTACACCATCATAACACAATATTGATATTATGTTTTCAATGATAAAACCACACATACAAATGTAGTGAATCTTTATCTATCATATAGAACTAGAAACTATTTCTCATTTCTAGTTATCCATAAATTTTCATTCCTCACGTTTTGATATATTATCATCCTTCTCACTGCTTTTAACAGCTTAAACTCTTAACGAATGCTCATGTAAATGCAACTCAGACTGGGGATTAGTTGCCACTACATGCTAAGACATATCTAAAATGCATGTATCTTGACATATAGTTTGAAAAATGCTTATGTAAGATACTAAATCTAGGCTCTAATACCAACTTTGTAGCACCCCACTCCCATAAGGCATATTCCTAAACAAACTGACGGTATTCAAGAATACACCCCATAAGGGTGGTATACTAAGATAGTCAGTCAATCATAACCATTAAAAACTTTTCACGCATCACACACATATTTTGAAAAACCAATAGTCAATTTTGACTCATTTTATTCATAAACATTTTCAATCATAAGTGTTACAACCATTTTACATATTATCAGAATTTCAGTACTCACTTGGGCCCATTACAGATACAAAACAATTTTAGTCATAATCTCATTACATTATAAAATCATTCGTATACACATTGTACAATACTTGTGAATACACATTTTGATACAAAAAAATGAAATAGATATGTAGATGTGAACTGATCCCGACCTCTATCTCGTACTCAAATTTAATGGCTAGACCCTAATTTGTCTAACTGGAGATCTTCTCTAAGCCTAAAAATTATTGCAAATATTAGGTTAAGTTTTGCGAACTTAGTGAGTAGACTATGCTCAATGACTCACTCAATCATATAACACATCAATTCATATACTCACAAAATTCACATCATTTCAACAATTCAACATGTTGAGTCACATACATTTCATATTCTCTTAAACCATATTTCACATTCGGAAATCAGTCAAACTTTTTATGTCAATCATTTAAATCATACATATCAAATGCATATGCAATGCTCATGAGATTAACTTTTAATTATTATTGTTGTGACTAAGTGCCTATAACTATCCTGTATCCATTATAGATACTGGGTTCATTCATAATTATCCCTTATCTGTTGAAGATACAGGGCTCATTTTATATAGTGAGCTAGAGGCTCTTACCACATTCTAATCTTTAAGCTTTTTCTCAATGGCTACTCCGGTCACAACAACCTTTATGTTGTCATGCATTCATGTAATGAAAGGCATCACATTCACATATATTCTATTAGTCATTTGATTTTAGTTTCATATTCACATTCATATTTATCATCAGACCTTGGTCTGGTATTCAACAATATTATTGAGTATCACTCATTCATTCAAATTCACATTCAAGAAGTACTTCCAATTATTTTTACATATATAAAATGCCTTAGACATTTATTGTCCAAAATTAACACATTCACATCAATCATATCGGTAGTAATTCAATACAGAAATTTAAAATAGAACAAACAATGAAAATGAGACCATTTAGGTTGACTTATAGTACGCTCCATATTAGCATTAGCTTCCATGATCTAGAAACGTCTGTATACAGATGTTCTACCCTGTATGTTAGCATCATGCAATACACATATTGCACAAATATTATTAATTACACAATCTTATGAATACTCATTCACACACATATCCATATGTGTTGTGTATAATGCATGCTCAATGATAATCTCAGGTATATTACCTAAATTCACATCTTATGTTCATTCTCATTTCATAAATCATATACGTCTAATTGAACTTATGTTTACACTTCATTTGTACATGATCATTCTAAGTTCACCTTTAAATCCTTATTCTTTGTATGTGTCTAGCTTATTCTTAGGCTTACATCTCATAAATAGTTGGATATTTTAATATCATAAATCATTTTCTCGTCATTTCTTTTCTAACATTATATGCTCTCATAATACCTATTTCCCATTCACATCTACTTAATACATATTACTCAGCTCTATTAAATCATAACTACAATCATATGAACATCTTCATTCCTATTATGCTTATACCTTTGGTACTTTGATATCAACAATTCATTCACTAAGTTATAACCTCCATCATCACTTCATACATATCACACATTTAGTCAGTTAATCCAAACATAATTTTAGGTTCAATTCAAGCTCCATTCAAGCCTAAATTAAGTAAAAATAGCTAGTAAATGTCCGTTGGGCAAACTTCATGTTTGTTGGGTTGACATTCTTGGGTTTTCTATCTTTCCAGCTTTGCCCTTATCCGTTTGAAGGGAAATCATGTCCTCGGTGTCTGTATAGAAGTTGTAGAACTCGAATTAATATTCGAAAGCATACTGAAATGACCTCAATCTGACATCCACAACAAAAGTTATGACTCTTGCCCTAAAATCTATCCAATTGCATCCATATTTTCCAGATTTCTAAGTCTTTACTGACTACATTCAATAACTTATGCTTGGTCTATCATCTCTAGTTTCATTACTCATCATTTCCCCATCATTCTTAAATCCATTTTAGCTTAATATCATCCATAAACAAGTTATAGTCCATGATTTATTAGGAACACTAAAAATAAAAAATACATATATATACATTCATCATCAACTTTCTACACATGTTCAGCTTCATTTCCACTTACATTTCACTTCTATCACCTTAATTCTTCCCATTTCAAGACACCACATTACTTCCTATCTTTAGCTCTATACTCATTTTAGTTCATCTCCAAAACACCCAAAGAGATACACATTAATACATTAAGAAAATAGAACATAAAACCTATTATCTATTTTTTTGCACTTTTTCCTACACCATCTTTAATGATCATCCCAACTCAAATCATCTCAACAACAACTTATGACATATGGATCATCATATATATAAAAGTAATATATAAATGTACCCACAATTCTCATTCATATTTTTGCATGTACCCATCTTCATTTTATGATCATTTAACTCTTAACTATCATCAAAACATGTTTTATTCAACAAATAAAGAAGAGTAATGCTTTATGCTTACTTGTTTACTTTAAGATGTTCAAATAACACTTAACCCTAGCTTCTCCCATGCATCCCACGATCATCATCTTGCCAAAGTAGAATAGGTGGGCTTTTTATCATGAATAAAAGATAGCAAGACCTTTCAAGTAGCTAGTGATGGAAAAAAGCAATGTTTAACTTTGATGCTTGGAGAAGAGAGTGTTGTGAAAAGGAGAGGAAGATCAAGGAAATGAAGAAGATGAATGTGAGAGAAGCTAATGAATAGAGGAGTAAATAGCAAGTGAAAGACCAAAATGAGAGTTGGTATTTCACTTAATAAAAATTGTGGGTTAAGACAAGTGGTGTGGCAAGTGACATTTGTCACTTGCCACATGTCACTTTCTCATGGTCCTGTTTTGGTCTTTTAATTAGCTAGTCCATTTATGTCCTAATTCTAATCCAATTTGCTCCCCATTTTAAATGACATATGTCATCAAATCTTAATGTCATTGATCAAAATTTCTACTACCATTTGACACTTATTTCTTTAACTATTCATCAATTATCTTACCATTTGGCATTTTTCCTAGTCCAAAAATACCCTTAATTTTAGAAAATTTTCAAATTTCACCAAGAATTCTAAACCACTACTTATACAAACCAACTCAAATTTTAAGATAGATAATCCATAATTCACATTATAATCACATTAGAACAATCATTTATAACCGAAAACTGTTAAATGAGTGCATGAACAAATCATTATAATGTGTGTAAAATTCAAGTTCATGTGTGTGTATGCTAAGATTATCCATGAGTATGAAAAGCATTTTGTAATCTCTCATTGCTATTTTTCAATTACAGAAATCTAGGATTCTAACCTGGAAATGGGATGTTACCAGCTCCTATGAGGCATTGTATGGCATAAGGTGTCGAGCACCTTTGTATTGGGATGAAGAAGGCCTAAGGATTGTTGAAGGCCCAAAGTTGATTTAAGATACAGTTGATAAGGTAAAATTGATCCGCAGTAGGATTGAGGCAACTCAAGATAGGCAAAAGAGTTACGTAAATCAACAATGGAGGGATACAGAGTACCAAGGTATTTTTAAATGTGTCACCGTGGCGAGGAGTGCTAAGGTTTGATAAAGAGGGAAAGTTAATACCTAGGTATATCAGTCCTTATGGGATTACTGAGAAAGTAGGTCTATTGACTTACAAATTAGTATTACCACCAGAAATAGCTTAGATTCATAACATATTTCGTGCTAGTCTGCTCAGGAGATATAGGTCAGATCTGACACATGTATTACCAGCACATACGGTTGAGATTACAACTAATTTTTATTATGTAAAGGAACCATTTAAAATAGTTAGATATTAACCCAAACAACAAAAAAAAATCATTTAATTCCTTTGGTTAAAGTCCTTTGGAATCATTTGAGAGAGGAAGCTACATAAGAGATTGAGGTACCCCCATCTATTTGATCAATCAGGTAAGAATTTCAAGGAAAAATTTTCTGAAGGAGGGGAAAATTGTAATAGTCGGTCTCCAAGACTATTGAGGGCTAAAGTGTTAGAAGCTTTCATTTACACATAATGTACAAAATAACATGAGTTACTTTACAATTTTAGTGCATTTAGGATATGATTTTATTATTTCATTCACATGCATAATATTAGCATATGCATATGAATCATGATTTAGAAAAATTAAAACAAAGTGACAAAGATTTTATCTGCACTTAATTGACATGTTCTGGGGTATGAAAATTGCAAAATGAAGTTGACATGTGAAGATTTGGGATGACTAAGGTTGTGAAATGAAGTGACATAAGGCTTAGAGAATTAAGTGACATATGGCAGTCATAAAGGACATGTGTACCATCTAAAGAGGAGACATGTGTCTTACTTTAATGTATGAAAAATGTCTTCCATATGACTTATACATTCCATGATCATTTTCTTTTGTCATTTTGTTGGCTCTATACTCTCCATCGCCTCCCTCCTATTGCTGAAACCTACACCTAACTTACCCTTTTGAATTTATGCTTATTTTTGTACATCACACCCCAAAACCCATGCAAAATCCAAAATAAAGATAGCTATAGAGTTTAGAACATTGTTTAATATACTTTTGTCTTTTTCTTCTAGTCATGGTCGATCCCCTTAATGCTCTTGAAATGTTCTTCCATATAAGTGAGGCTAAGTAAGCATGACATTTAAGGTGGAATTCAAGCTAATCAAGTAAGTGAAACACTAACCTCTTGTGGTATATGTTAGTAGAATTTTATTATGGCTACTTAGGGATTGAATGAATGCGTTGTTGATGTTAATGATGTGCTGGAAAAATAAATGAAGAATGAATTGGTTACTTTTCTATCTTGTTTTTGGATGTACGAAAGTGGTAGCTTATTGTCTATTGCATGGATGATTTAAGTTGGGAATCGATGAGGAATTCATGCTAAAGATAGGTGATATAAAGGTGTTTTCAAATCTGGAAAATTTAGGGTAGTAGGTGTGATTGTAAAAAGTGAATGCTAAAGAAAAAAGTGAACAGAATTTTATGAGCCTAAGTGTGGAAGATAAATTATCTTGAAATGAATTAACTTTAAAGGACATGAAATAGGGAAAATTTCAGGTGTTAGTGATGTCTCTAAGCTTGTAAAATTCGTGAAGTATTGAAGGAAGTAAAGTTACACACATTAGTGATATTGATGACAAATTTTGGAACTTTACTTTCAGCCTTGTGCACATGTCGAACCAGCTAAGAGAATTCAATCTATATTGGTGTATTTGGAATTAAATAAGGATAGGGAAGAGTCTAGGTTGTTTTTTGATTAATTATTTAAGAGCATGATAAGGATATGTAGTTAATTGAGGACATAAACTAAAGAGTGGACTGTTTTGATGTGGTTGTATTCAAAGCTGGAAATTATGATGTGATAAAGGAATAAAATTGTTCATTTAATGCAAATATGATCTTAAGGACATGTGTAATGTGTATAAAGTATGGATGAATGAGCATTGAAGAACATGTGGTATTTATGAATGAGAATTGGGTAATAAATACGTATTGCTGGAAAAAGTTTGGTGAATTAAGATATTCTTGCTGAAATTTTCAGATTAAAAGTAACAATTATGTGTGATATAAAAGGATATTTAATCATGAAAATTTACAAAGAGAAGTGTAATTTATGGTTCATGAATTTGGAGTAAATCAAGCTTACTTAAAAGTATAAACCTAATTTGTAACACCCTATGTTAGGGGCTAAAATATTGAGGAATTTCAATGTATGATATGCTTTGCATAATTGAGTTTTTGTTTACTTGTGCATATGCATTTTTGGACTCATACAAATATTTGTACATGTATTCATTGACATTTCTGGGTATAATTGGTTTTAAAATTTTGATTAAGATGAGAATAGTGGTTTTTTAGTGACGAAAATTTGTTTGGGGACTATTAATAATATTTCAGAATTTTTGGATATTAGGAAAAATAGACCAATGGTGTTTTAACATGTAGCACTTCTATGCACATCACAAATGACACACGTATAATGAGCCATTTGTCCATTTCGTAATAATACACGTTGTCACAACACACGTGAGCACTTGTGTTAGAGGCAAAAAAACCCTGGAGCCTTATTGTTCTTCAGATTATTTTAGTGTTCTTTGAAAATCACCGAACCTTCATCATCAATTATTGTAGTTGATTTTTAAGTTAGTGTTAACCTTTGTAAACAAAACAATTCAGTGCAGCTAAGATTTTGTTTCTCGCTGCTTTTGCTTCTTCAACCTTCCCCCGAACCTTGTTCTTCATCTTTACTGCCAAAGAATTTGCAGCAAAATCAAGTAAGGGATATTTCTAACTCTCTGAGTTCTGTGAATGATTCTGATGATGTGTTAGTGTTGGAAATGAATTCATGCATAAGTTGGATGACATTTTATGTTGGAATATATACATGCATGAGAAGTTTATGCAGTGTAGTCTCGGTGAATGAGTTCACTGAATGACTTAGATGAGGATTTGAGGTCGTGAGTGTATAAAGATAGTAGTAAGAGTATCTGGAATTGAGTATGAGATTATTGGGTGATGTGTAATTTGAAAAGAAAATGCAGAAAATGAAACAAATGTAGTAAGAATGAAAATACAATAGATAGAGAAGGTTGAACATGATTTAACGTGCATGTATTAATTTTTAGTGTTTAAATATAGATTTGATTTGTTTGAGTTGTGATGAGCTGAAATGGAAGTATAAGAATTGGTTTAAGTGTGATATGTGTTCATTGAATAAGATTGAAGTGAGAAATCTGGAGAAAAATTGAAGAGAGGAAGAACATGTAATTCTATAGTTAAGTTTCTGGAAAAAAAAAAGGCTATTGAAAAAAATGGGTATATTGGAAGTCATCCTCATGCTTAAGCACGACGGTGACTTTGCTAGTATATTGGAAATCACCCTCGTGCTTATGCACGACAGTGACATTACTGGTTATGTTGGAAATCACCCTCGTGCATATGCACGACTGTGACATTACTGGTTCTATTGGATGTCACCCTCATGCTTATGCCCGACGGTGACTTTGCTGACATGATTGGGAGTTTAAGCATGATGGTGCACCCGAAGGGTTGACTCACCCTAAACACCTTCGCTTCTTTCAGCTATAACTTTGTCATCCGACTTCCAAAGGACATGAGACTTAAACCAATAGATTCCTCACAAATTTTTCTACCACTACATAAAAATTGGTAGCCTTATGAATTGGATTAGAAAAGATTGATTGAATCAAATTTAGGGAATCTATTGGAATAGTATGAGTTGGAATATTTTACTAAACATACGTTGGTATTTTGCTTATGTCTTGACCTGTAGAGCTCTGAATGGGATGATTCTTGTTTTGAATTAATTTAGAGACATAGGGATAGAGATTTTATGAAGTTATTATATTCTAATTCTACCTTTAATAATTTTAGAATCTTATTGGAAATGGAGATAAGAATTATATTGAATCTTAAGAATAGTCTAAAATCTTTTGAGTATAGCTTTCAGTATACTAAACCAAATTGAATGAACTTGGCATCATTAGAAACTTAAGACAAAGTGGCAGAACTTTCTAGAAGGAAGTATTATGTAATTACCTCACCTTTACGATGGGAATAATTGAGCAATGTGGACAGAAAGTTGGTTATGAAATAAATCTAGATTGAGGAATTGAGTATGGTTTCACATGATTAATTATGTGACAAGATTATGGATAAGAAACCTGGAAATTTTTCATGAACATGCATCATGCATATTCAGAATACATCAATGTGCATTAATGAATTCTTATTCATGCATAATAGTGATATATGTTTGTATTAAATATTTTAGAGGAACCCTTAGAGTGACTGATCCCAGATATTGCTGGGACTTCAAGGCAATAAGCAATAAGGGAGCTTTCGTAAGTAATTTAGATGGTCAATTTGGTAAGTAATTTAGTAAGTAATTTTTTATAGTTTTTCTTTGATTGTTTTGTTTGTTATTGATTTCGAACATTGAATGATTTGCAAAGTTGTAAGAATGTGATAAATACATGGCATGAAAACATTGAATGATATGTGAATTGAATTTTAGACATTTCTATTTTTCAATCTGTTAAGTCCTAGTTGTCGGTTAATAGGCATGCCTAGAAAGGTCAACAGGTACTTTTGTGACACTTCGGTGTCTTCTATTATTGATACTTCAGTGTCTTCTATTATTGACGCTTTGGTGTCGAGACTTCGGTCTCTTCTATGAGACTTCGATGTCGAGACTTCAGTCTCTTCTATGACACTTCAGTGTCAAGACTTCAGTCTCTTCTATATAAGTCCCATTACTCGCTTCTATAAATGGATTTAACAGTGATCTGATATCTGTTTTGTAACAGTCCAGACCACCCGCTCCTAGATATTATCCGCTTTGGCCAAGTCCCAAAGCGGACAATATCTATGAGGGGGTGATTTAGGTTGTAACAGTGGTATCAAAGTCGGTACCTAAACCATTATGCTAGCTAAGCTGGGCCCTAAAGAGGGAATCCCATATTGATTGGGGAGGGGAACAAAGTATGCCTTATAAGGGTAAGGATACCTCTCCCTTACAGATGCATCTGAAATAAAGGAATTTTTGAATCTGAAATAA
>JAOQMP010000002.1:89618-101187 GCA_027563575.1 Erythroxylum pedicellare
CAAGCTTGGTGGTATCATCAGCATGGATTGAATGATCAAATCGATGGTAGCACTTCAATGCTATATGTCCTGGCTTTCCACACACTTGACATATCGACCTGTTCTTATTCTGACCATAGTTGCTTCTGTCAGACTGAATTTGGTTATTGTTCCTTCTCTGGAAATTACCTCTGCCTCTTGGCATGTTTCAACCTCTTCCTCTTATCATGTTGTTTGCTGAATGTCCAATGACCTGAAAAGTGCTATTGTGATGTTCTATCCTCATTTCACAATTCAGCAAGTGAGCATACAAATTAGTCAGGGACATGGTGTTAGCTCTTATGGTGATTGAAGCCACCAATGGTTCAAATTCTGAACCTAATCCAGCTATAGATAACCAACAAATTCCTCATTTATAAGAGGTTTGCCAATCGCAGCCAAAGTATCAGCTAAGTGTTTCACTTTGTTAAATTATTCTGCAACTGACAATCCTTTCTTTTGTATGGTTGACAATTGCAAACAAATCTGCATTGTACGAGCTTTAGATCTTGAAGAGAACATGTGCTTTAGAGCTTGCCAGACTTCAAATAATGTAGTACATGATAAAACTTGAGATAGTACCTCTTTTGTGAGAGAGGAGAGCAGTGTGCTTAAGACCATCTGGTCTTGTTGCAGCCAGATTTTGTAAGCTGGATTCTAAACTTATGTAGCGCCTGTATCAGTGGTTTATGTGATCATTTTTGCTGGAGCTTCAGTGCCATCAACGTAGCCTAAGAGTTATTGGCTACGGAGGTATGGGAGAAACTGAGCCTTCCATACGAGGTAGTTCTCCTGTGTGAGCTTCAGGTTGTTGATATGGCTAAAGGATGGTGTGGGAAGAAGACCTGTGCATGAGTTGATGGTGGTGACAGAAGGAGAGAAAGAAGATGAATTGCTCGACATTCTTGATTAAAGACGTAAGGCTCTGATACCATATAAGATTTGATAGAGAAGTTGTATGTTCAGAGAAGAGAATGACCCACATACAAATCAAGTGCAGGTTCTCACTATTTATAGATTGTCAATATACTACAGTACAAATTTGCTATACTTGCAGTAAAACTAGGAACAGAAAAACTGAAACAAGAAATATGGGCCACTATCTAACTGAACCTAAAGACTAGGGATTACCACAACTAACTCAAATAACTCAAAACTTCCAATAGTGCCTACCCTCCTTCAGCTTCAATGTTGATCAAATTAGTATGACACAACTGTGTTCGGAAAGACTGAGCCGATGATTGCTCTTGATAACTTGTAATATCCCCCCGTCTCTGCATTGTGTCTGGAGGTACAATTGTTGCCTGCATTCTGCTCAATGCCAATTCCTTCTTCTGTATTATTTTCGCCAGTGATTTTTGCATTTGACAACTGCACACTCTGGTCTTATTCTTCAACTATTACATTTGCATATTCAGTATTTGATTTCCCAGCATCAACAAATGTTCCTTGTAGTTCTTCACTCAGTCTTGTTGCAGTAGTGTCCATGGGGATGTCAGACGGTTGCAGTCTTCCTCCCCTTTCCTCATTGCTGTTTCTCTTAGAGATCCACATTTTAGTAGGTTCTTTCACATACAGCTTCCATGAATATGACAAGGAGTTCTATCCTCAATCAAATTCACCACAATTATTATACTTCATAATCGGTATACTCTCAGGCAACATCTTCTTGTTTGGCATTTCAATACATACACGAGCATAGCTTACCCGTTTAATATTTACCGTAATTTCATCCATTGCTAGAGGCACTCTGCTAAATAACTCGATCCCTCACACGACTACTACTCGAGAGGAATTTTGTGCATATTAACTTAGGGATAGTTGTGATTTCGTTCCTATCAAGTTCAAACCCAATTTCCCATCTCCCCCCAGGAACCACGACTTACCTTAGTGTGCTAAGGACCCATTTCCATTACTTTACTCGCCATCTCTTCAGAAGATAACCGAAAGATGGAAAGGTCATCTTTGGTTATTAAGGTGGACTGAAGTCCCCATTTTTTCTAATTCATCCCGCCCAGTGTTTTAACACTCGGGGATGCCATTCTCTTCTCCAAAAAACGTATCCTACCAGTGCCGTTCTCCACTTAATAGCTCCTTGCTGTTGTATTTCGACCGGAGGGGAGACAGGGCAGCATTAATTCCAGCTACAAATCGAAACCTTCCGAAGGAGTCCGGGTCTCCCACCACACGACTCCATGTCCGCTTCTCTTCCTTCTTGAAAGTAGGGAGGGGCTGAGAGGCATTAGGGAGAGGAGGAAACTCCTCTCTCTCTGATGGCTGGGAATGGCTCCGGGATGAACCAGGTGACATATCACCTGGGTCTAAGAAAAGGCGGGCTTTCAACAGGGGAAAGGAGAAGACAGTGCGTGAGGTTTAGAAAGTGAGTGGAAGTGAATGGGTGGAAGAAATCAAAAGAGGCGTCCTTGTTTCAGAGAAGAGAGAGGCGTCCATGGCTGTTGGGGGGAACGAACCTGCAATTTCACTTGTATCTTTCTGGAATCATAACTGATAAATTTCGTTTCATAAATCTCTTCCCTCTTTTTCTATAACAGATGCCAGTCAGTACATTACTCGCATGACGCATCACACAATGCAGTTAAAAACCATACACCTCTGTGATTTGCAAGAGTTAGTTTTTGGACGAGGCCAAGTGAATTGGGGATGGAAGATCGAAACTTGTCTGCAACCTGTACGGAACCTTATGGATTTCGGTTCCTTAAATGAACCTGAAGGATGAAATAGCCTGCAAAACCATGAAAAGCAATAGCAAGTCAATAGGAAATATTTGGAGTTCACTTCATTCTTATGACATACTTTGTTTGAGTTCAGAGATGGGACAATAAAAGGGTGTCTTCACGAAATCAATGTTTGTTGACGCTACCTTCTGTATCTTAGAACTATATTTCTCCGATTCTTCATCCACGAACTGCACCTCGCATTGAAGGACAGAGTTCAGATTATGCCAAGTAAACATATATATACATAATGTACAACTCGAATGCCTCGAGATAAATTATGATAATGTTTCATTTTCCAGTAGGCAGTAGCCAAACCTGTCCTGTCACGGTGTATAGTCTGTTGTACCAACCATTGAAGGCCATCCCAAGCACTGAAAACAGATGTTTTCGCCTTTCTCCAGGATTTTGCAACGTATATTCGATATAATATAATCCTGTCAGAGGATTTGGGATCATATTTCAACAAAAACTTCAGTTGTCTCCGAAACAAAGGGTATATAAGCAACTAAGAAGCCTACCGTTAGAAATGAATCGAATAAGCATTTGCTAGTCTGGTCGTCTAACTCTTTCACAAGCATCATTAGAACAATTAATAATGTCAAAAGTATGTTATTATGATCGAAAAGAAATGCATAAAACAGTTAATGGTTTTTTACAAGCATCATCTGGTGGCTTCCACATGGCTTAAACTCTTCCAAATATGTTTTAGAACTCTACTTTTCACAAGATCAAAGCCTTCCAACATCGTCTTGTTGAGTGAAAAGTGATGGTAACTTATTTTAGATAGGACATAAGATCTTGGAGAAATTTGTGTACATAATTTCATATGTATACTAAGTAAATTAGGGAGATTAAGTATTAACCATTAGCTGATTTGCAGTCTATAAGTTTTGCTGCAACGCCAGGAGGTCTCTTCCAACTTCTGTCCAGACCACTAACCTGAAAAATCAAAGGGAAGACATCATCAAGTTAAGTTTTTTCTTTCACAAGGAGACAGGAAAATTGAATGGTACAAAGACCAACCAAAGTTTCAGCGAATGCCTCGACTTTGCCAAAAGATTCCATCCTTGTAAAATCCGGACCAAGTCCCGTGATCACAACACTGACTGAAGAAGCAACCAATTGAAACATGTAAAATGGCCAAGCATTAAGTAAAGTTTTCCTGTTGCCATTGCTGAAAACACAAACTTACCACTTGAATTGCTAGAATCTTCTTCCGGGTAGAAAGCAGTCACTGATTTGAACCCGACGGGTTCTCCAGAGCCTACTTGCCAATCTGCGATAAACCATCATTCACATCAATCTCAGGAACGTTCCATCAAACATATAACAGTCTCAATTACTAGTTTCAAAACAGGAAACATGTTTTAATAATGAAAAAGGTTACGAATGCTTACCATTTGGTACTGATATTTGGAATTTATTCACGTCGTCTGTGTAGACGCGGAAATTCTCTGTCACGTCTACAAAATTAAGTGGTGCTCAACAGGTAAAAACAAAGTCCTAAAATTTAAAGTTCAAATATTTTTTAATAAAAAAATTACCGATTCCGGCCAATGCATTGGAAACAATTGCCGGGAAATTGAAAGCAGTAAATGTCATGTTGAACAAAGCCTCTCTTCTTCCCGGAGAGATGGAGGGAAATTCAAAACAAGAATACAAGGATTCTTGGCTCTGTCTTTGCTCTTCTTCCAACAAGTTCTTGCAGCACAGAACTTGGTACTTTCTCTTGAGGTCCAAATAGGTTTTGGGGTTATCAGTGGATGTTGAGGAAGAGAGAATTGTGTAGTTAGTGGAAGAAGTGAAGAGGTAGGAATTGCAAGGACAATGATAGGGTGAAGAAATGGACGCCATGGCTTTTAGATTAGCTTCGGCTCTTGTCGTTGGAACAATTATCTGGTTTTCTGTTAACTGACAGTTGCTTGTCGTGTTAACGGTGAAGACGGCTCCTACTGATTTTTTCATATTATCATAAATATGAAATAGTTTCTTTTTTTTAATATATTATATAAGAAGAAAGCTGAACATTAAAGTTACACCACTAGTTTAGGGAAATAAATTCCCAACAAATTCTCTAGTAGGATAAAGTGGCACCTAATCGGTGAATGATAAAAGTACATAACTCCCACAGCAAAATGACTGGCATAGTTAGCTAGCCAGTCGGCTCATCTGTTGCTCTCTCGATACACATTTGATGAATAATAGTCCAATTTCGGGAGAACAACTCATATATACTCCGGACAAGAGAGTTATGTGTTCGGGATCACCGGTCGGACGAGGCGAGGAGATCGGACATTGCTTTAGAATCAACTTCCAATTCCACCTAACGGTGACCTAGGTTTTAAGCCAATGTTAGTCCAATATGAACGCCCTAGAATTTTGCGGTCAGAGGCAAGCATCAGCCAATATATTGCGAGAAGCCCTCAGTTGTTTATCATATATCATAAATTATTATACAAAATAGTTTCTTTGGTTGTAAACTCTCTCTCTCTCAAAAAAAAAAGTGTACACTTGGTTACTTCCCATTTATAACTCTTTCATTGGAGTCCGAATTTTCTGCCTAATTTTATGGTGTTTTATTCTGTCCCATAAATCTCAGTCATTCATTTATGTGGGTCCCGCTTAGATCCCGCATAAATAAATACAAGACCTGCATAAATAAATGATTGAGATTCATAAGACAGAATAAGACATCATAATATTAGATAGAGGATCCTGTCTTCTCTCAATGTTAAAGGAAAAAAATATGAAGAATCCAAATTCCAAAGCAATATTAAGACATATTAAAAGGGAAAAAACACTTTGAAAGAATGTTATATTTTTTAATATACCAAATATCAATTATTCAAGTAAAACAAAGAAATTGCACTTGTCATTTAAACAAAAAGAAAATTTCTTTTATTTATAAATTATGGTTTAAATACACTATTTTGTATATTATTATATATATTTTATGATTTACTAAATTAAGCCAATACATATTTAAAGAAAAGTCAATATACCATATAACTAAAAGTGTCAATCCACACCACGAAAAGGAAGACTAATAATATACACAACCTTCCTTTTATAAAAAGATTATTTCTATGATATAATCCTGTAATCTTACGATTACAGAAGAACAATTTTACCGATTACTCCTAAGCTCACCATTGTTGATATTTTAAAAATTGGAAATTTGTATGAACTAAGACAATAAAATTTTGTTGGTTTAAAAAATAAAAATTCTCATGTAATTTGCAATATATATAAATAAATGAGGGATTTTAAAACTTGGAAAATACAATGCAATTTTGTAATTAATATAAATGAAAAAATTGCAAAAAATAGATTAATTGCAACTTTCCATTACAAATAGATTATTATTCTCTTTGAGGAATGACCTTTCATTCCCTTACCAACTTAATTGATGTAGTTGCTTACTTAGAACTTAGACTTACGTATTTGTTAGATTAAACTAATAAATGCAACTTGAAAAGATAACTTTGCTTTTTATTTTCTATAATCTTATTAATTTCATTTAATAATTGACCCAACCCAACCCAACCTAACAACCAAATTTTGTCCGTAAGATAAATATCAAATTATTCTGAAAAAAAAAAGAATAAGACTCATCACCAAACAAAGCTAATGCAATTATTAAATCTTTTTTATATAAACAAAAAGAGGAAAATACACAATACACGGAACTGCAAGTATGATGTGAAAGGTATTCGCCTGAAAATGATATACACGTAAGACGTTACATGGTTTTTTGGAATAAAATGTGTATGTGTTAGTTGTAGGAGACGAGTAGATGATGATGATGTACTCGCGCGAGTAAGGGTAGGGCAGAAGAAATAGTTAGTATCTTTATTCGTACAAAAGCAAGTTAGGCATGGTGTTTTAATTTTTTTAAAAATAAGACAGGTGAGAGAAATTAAATTTTAAATAAAAATATCTGGATCAACAAAATAAATATATACTTTAATATCACATTTCACATTTCTTGAGAAAAAGCTTCTACGCTCATCGGCGTTTTCATTAACAGAGCCCAGAAATTTACCCAGAGTTCAAAATTTTTGGATGCTTGCTTTTTTTCTGAATTATTGGTAATTTCTCTTAATTTTCCAGGTTTTTAAACTTGTTTTTCCTATTTTTCGGTCATTTTCTGTGAATTTTTAGGTCATAATTATGATATTTTTTTGAATTTTCGTCTTCAAGTTGTTATGCAGAATCTTGTTATGCTTGGAAGTCTGATCATAATTTTGTAGCAATCATATTAAAATATTGAGAAAGTCGAAGTAATTCTATGGGTGGAAGGAGGGAAATGTTTTGCGTCCTTCGAACTCGGGAAGTTATTAGGGTTTTGATTTGGGGTTCTGTCCTAGATTTTTGTCTCCGAAAATTAAGGGAAAAGTTCCAAGTTTAGTAAAATTTTTCATAGTAATTCCTGAAAATTCAACATCTTCTTCTTCAAGTCCAAGTCCATGTCCAAGTCCTCCCGCTTGAAACCCGTTGGGTTGGTTTAGGAGATTTAGTTTTCTGGTAGATTTGCGCCAACTCAAAGTTGAAAACCTTCACTTTTTGTTTATAATTACTTTGTTTTGACATATATTTTGGTGATTCTGAAATTAAATATGGACAGAGATTTGTATGGAACGAAATATGTCAGGGTCCGAGACAGGGGTGATGACAAGCAGAGAAGCGTTAAGTGCGGGACTTGAGAACAATCCTACTATTTCGTCGCAAAATATGCGATTACCCTTTGGTCCTGACGCCACACCTCTCTACAAATCACTTACTACCACTACCACCATCACCACCACCACCAACAACCACCACCACCACCACAGCAACGCCTCGCCTACCTACCAACAACCGGGAGGCGGAGTTGGCGAAGGATCTGCCACCGCCAGTATTACTGCACCCTCATCGTCTTTGGGGATTAACGTCAATTCAGTGGCGGCTGCTGAGACTGCAGCGAAGAGGAAGAGAGGTAGGCCGAGAAAGTATGGGCCAGATGGTACTATGGCATTGGCTCTCGTATCTGCACCGCAACACCAACAGCAGCCTTTCACCATCACCCAGTCAAGTGGGGGCGGTGGCTTCGCTTCTCCACCGTCTGGCAGTTCTTTTCTGAATCCTCACCCGACGCCAACTTCAACAGTTAAGAAAGCTAGAGGAAGGCCACCTGGTTCTAGCAAAAAACAACAATTGCAAGCTATGGGTAAGTTAATTAATTGATTTATACATTGTGCTTTGGATAAGTTGCTTTCTAAAAATAAACCCGATCTCAGTTAGATGGATGGAGTGGACTCTTGTTTTAATTCTTAGCTTCTGTTTTGAATGTTCTGTATTTTTTCATATTATATTCTTTTCTTTTCTTTGATTTTGATATTTGTATAACGTGTTGGGATAGGGTATATTTTCAATTCAGAAGTAGTTTGATTGTTATAGTGTTTTCATGAATAAATAGAAGTGTTTAGATTTTACAACAGGGAGAAGCTCAAAGGTCGTCTTTTTTTATTTTGATGGTAAGAGATCGAATTGTTAGTTGCGAATTGAAAAGAAAAAGAAAATAGTAAAAGAAGCGGTTGTCTATAACTTTGATCTCCTCGGACTCATTTCAGATTCTGCAGTTTTAAAATTACCTCTCTGCCCTTTATTTGTTATTTTTGCCGTGCAACTCTCTCTATTCCACCGTGCGGATGTTTCTGTCGAATTCTTTTCTTCTTCTTTCCTTTTTCTTTTTCTATATTGAGCAATTTCCACAGTTTTTATCACTTTCACTGCTATAAATACAAGCTTTTACAAATTTCGAATACTTTCTGTGAAAAAGTGGATTTTACCTTTTAAGACTGTATGCTTAGTTGGTCATTTGTCCACTGTTTTTACCTGGAAAATATATGGAAACAACAGTCTTTTCCTTGTTCTTTCAAGCTATGTTCATCAGTAATCTTGCCACTTTTCTTTTTCGAAAATTATAATTTTCCTGTGATATTTGTGCTATCAATTACTGCACTAATAGTTACTCACGAAGGTTTCTATCTGCAGGGCTACCAGGGGTTGGATTTACACCGCATGTTATCACTGTGAAAGCTGGAGAGGTTTTTGTTTTTGTTTCTGTTTCTGCTTTTGTTTTTCATTTTCATATCTGCTCTTCTGATTGTTTCTGGTACATTTTACTTTGTTATGATGATATTATGTAACCAATGCTTATAATATGTAGAACTTCAACCACTCAAAATCCAAAAAAATAAAAGAAGACAAAAGCCAATATTGAGTGAAAAAAAACTTTTCAAAGGATTCTAATTTTGTTGTAGTTTTACATATATTTGGTATTAATGTATTTAAGGAAATGTTTGAATGGAAAATTGAATGCAATGATATACATCATTTTTGTTTATTTAATTCTCCGAAGTTGGAGGTTTGAATTTGACAAGTTCCACTTTAGGTTTCTTCTTCATTGTTTAATTATTAGATTCTGTTAGAATTTAAGGAATATAGGCATCTAATGGATGGTGTTTCGATTTTCATGCTAACTTACCTAACTGGTTTTACAATTTAGTATTCTCTTTTTTGTACTAGTATATGTTTATTTTTGATCTTATAATTGTCATTGAGCCCATAGTCCAATGGTTGGATGACTGTGCTGCTGTTAATGACATTAAGGGTTTGAACCTTTTTCCTTTCTCCAACTTATAAATAAAAGAAACAGTTGATCTCATAAATAAAGACGTAATTGGCAGCTGAAATTTTCTTTTATTTGATACTTTCAGGATGTCTCAGCAAAAATAATGTCATTTTCTCAGCATGGACCTAGGGCTGTTTGTATTCTGTCAGCAAATGGTGCCATATCAAATGTAACTCTTCGGCAACCCGCAACTTCTGGTGGAACAGTAACATATGAGGTCTGTCACTTTTCATCTGTTTTGCATTGATGCAATTATAATCAAATGAAGATCATTTTGGTTTGTGCTAATTTGACTGCAATAAAGAATTAGTGGAAATGTGAAATTGATACGATGGAGGATAATTGATATCTTCCAACAAGTTTCTAAGTAGTGGAGTATGGTTAACACTACAGATATTTATTTCGATAATTGCAGTTAGTACACAATTTTGGCTATAGTCACAACAACTGCAAAATATCGTAATGAATCTGATAAAAATTTTAATATTGTAGTTGCAATTGCTATTTTCCGTAACTTAAGACATAGTTTGCCGGTGCATGTGTTAGTTGTTGATTTAATGAAACAAATTGTTCATTTTTCAAAAAAAGTTTTGAACATAAAAGCCTTGTGTTTATGATGGCAAGTTGTGTTCCTAAAATTAATGTTTCTTCATTTTTTCTATTCAGTGGCCATGGTTCTGGGAAGCTTGTGTCTAGGACAATGATCCATATTGTCATGGGATTCATTGTGGTTATGTGGAAATTTTGTGAGAAGTGCTCTTTCTGGTAGCAGCCATTCATGTTAGATGTGTATGAATTGTCCTATTGTCCACTTTAAAAGCTAAAAAACAATTTGATCCAATTCCAAATTTCTAGATTCTGGTAACTTAATATCATTTTGAAAGGTAAAGAAGACGTGAGTATAAAATAGGTTTCTGACTGGAGATTGCTTAAAAGTTGAAGAAGAAAGCAAATTAGTTGTATTGGAATTTTGGACTTTGAGAAAAATGAGTCTTAGAACGAAAGCAATGCTCCTTTTCACATAATTGTTTTTGGATGTTGAGATATCTGTGTGCTTCCTTTCAATTATTGTTTGAGATGCAACTTATTGACGTCTGCACCACTTTTCCTGAAACAGGGGAGATTTGAAATCCTGTCACTCTCTGGTTCGTTTATGCTGTCAGAAAATGGAGATCAAAGGACCAGAACGGGGGGCTTAAGCGTGTCATTGTCTGGTCCAGATGGCCGTGTGCTTGGTGGCTGCGTGGCTGGCCTTCTTACAGCTGCATCTCCAGTCCAGGTTAATGTCCAGATTTATATGCCAAACTAAGGGCCATCTCCAAATTTACTCATCTATGTTTCTTTTGGTTATATACTGCCGCTTGCACATCACTTCACAACTATTTCCTGTGAGCCATTGGTTGCAACTTGCAGTTGAACTTTTACTCAACTCTATCCTTGCAAAAATTTCAAGACATTGATCATAGTTGAGACTTAACATGAAAGCTTCTAACTTGTCAATATTTTGGTTTTGAATTTAACTCAAGAACATTTGACTTTAAGTGGTTTGAAATTAAACCTCAAGATCTGTCCTTTCAAGTAATAATCTTACGACCATGAGGTATGAGAACGTGTATTCAATTACTATCCTGAGATTTTGACTGTTGTAACATAGTCATTCAAATTCCATACCACATTTAGAATCTAGAATATCTGGATATCAACTCCAAAACGCATAAAAATGTGTACCTTCATTGCACAACATCTTAGTGTGGCATATTAACTTCTTGTCTTACATGGTTATATGCTCTATAATCATCAAGGATTTAGCTTGATGTTAGGGAGGTAGGAATACCTTCTCATAGACAAGGTTTCAATCCTGGTAGGTGTAAGTAGTGAGATTTGAGAATTGACACTAGTATATTTCAATTGGAGTTTGTCAGAATATCTCATCAACTCATATTAGGATATTATTGCATTGCTTTTAGGTGTAGTAACTGCGGTTCTTTTTCCTTATGAAAGTGCTATCTTGTGCATAGATATGTTCAATTGTTTAGGCCAGGCTCATGGAATTCTTGACCTTGTAGCAGTTGCATAAAAAATAGCAGAAATTTCTTGCAAATAATGATTTGAGATTTTCTTATCAGGGTTCAATATT
>JAOQMP010000002.1:121844-138561 GCA_027563575.1 Erythroxylum pedicellare
ATAAGCGGATCAAGCAACAACAGTTACTTTCAAGAAGAGAATATCAGTTGATAAGCCAGAGGAAACAACGATGGAAAAATGAAAGAATGCATTATGAAACAGAAAAAACACATAAAGCACAGGAAAAGAATATTCTTCATGATAGAGGATTGGATTTAGAAATCATAAGTTACAACATTCATCTCCTTAAAATAAATAAACACAGAATGGATAGAAATATTAGGCAATTAAGTGTCTCAAGATGAAGGGGAAGTTTACCTTATTGATTACTTCGTATCCAACTTTGAACCTAACATCCTGATGTTTCTGAAAATTAAGTATACTACAAGAGAGCTCTGCAGCTCCTTTTGGCTTCCTCTGTTGGGTATCCAAAACAGTTAGATGCATAAACAAGCTAAAGAAACAGATTCATATCCCAAAAATACAGGACTAAAAAACGCCAAAATATAAAACAAGGTTGTGGAAGAAAGTGGAAGCAAAGACATCAACGGGCAGTCGGATGATAGATGCTGGAATTTTCATAAACAAACTACACTTCTAAGTAGTTTTCACCAGATACAGAGAACCAGAAGTACCAACCTCCTTGAGTTCTTTGTCGAAATTGCATCGTCCCTTAACGTTGAAGTTTAGCAAGCCATCATTAGTCACATGAAATGCCTTCTTTCCGCGTATGCTATAATGTAGCTTTTCATGTCTTGTGTAATGTACCCCTACACCAAGACTGGCCGATAACTACAATTGATTGTCACAATTTTGTTAGAGAAAATCTAACTTTTGCAGATGTAAGAGCTTTGATGATACTACAGTAAGCAGGAAGGAGACATACTTCTGGATAGAAATGCCTAATCATCGCACCAAAGTACGATGGGGCTCCAATTTTCGTGTCTAGCTCTCCATGAACCTAACGAAAAGGTCGAACATTTGAACAAATCAACGTCCGAGCTTGAACTCAAGCCAAAATATAATTGTAGTTTTTAAAATGAACAATCCAAAGAAACCAAATATTAGAAAATTGGATATTGAGATTTTTGTGAAAACCAAAGAAAAGACAAGAACAGACCTGAAAACGGGTCTTAGAATCTAAGAAGAGTTTCTCCTTGGCGTGAATTCTCAGAGATTTGGAGTCAAGTCCATATCTCAGAGACGTCTCCATATCTTTCCACCACAATCACTAGGAATCTCCTTCACTTTCCTGGAAACCCTAAAAACCCCAACTTTAGTTCGCAGGCGGACTTGGAGTTGGTTGGTTGTTTGAATTATACTACCTACCTCTCTATCCAATCCCCAACCGCTGGACGCCGCGATTTCCTTCAACGAAACGCAACGTTTCGTCTCCTGGGCCGGGGTTGAACTCGGCCCAATTTGGTCTCACACCTAAATGGAAGTGTAAGGTATTGACGGGTCTGAATTACGACATAGCAACGGTGAGCGAGAGACTCCAAATTGAGGCTGTGCCGCGAAGATGAGGTTGGTTACACTGGCGTTGGCTATTGCACTGCTCACAACGCCTGTACTTTCCGATCTGATCCTTCTTAAGGTCGATCGACGTGTAAGTTTCGATCTCCTTTCTCTTCTCCACTTTGTACTCATCTCGTAGAACTGCACGGAAAAATGCATTCTTGATCTGTCAAGTTAGCGGATTTTTCTTCAAGATTTGAGCTTGGAAGAGCCTTGACTTGGGCCAATGGATTTCAATATTCATCTGATTCTTACTTTTGTTGACTCTTCTCATTATTTCCTGTTGCAGGTTGATTTGACATCACATATTGTTCGCATCACTTCAACGTTAAAGGTGCTTGATTCATTTCCCTTTTCCTGTTGATCTTGAGTTAGAATACGCTGTTTTGGATCGTATTTTCTTATTGCATTCGATTAGAGGTAGTTTCTTGTGAGCTAGAACTATGATTGTAATGTTATCGTTTTCATATATCTGATCTTTTTTGGTATCTGACTAATTTCTAGGTAGAAAATGGTGGTTCTGATTTGGTTTCGGAGATTTTGCTTGCCTTTCCTGAGCTTCAAGTAAATAATTTGGCTTATTTGACTGCAACTACCAAAGAAGGAAAAGGGAAATCGAAAACTTCTGGTGCTGGCCTCCCTATTGAAGTAGCCAATCCAGAAGGAATGCCTCCTGCATTGAGGTTTTATTCTGTATCGTTACCAAAGCCTCTGAGTGAGGGGGAGATCCTGAATTTGGATGTTTTAGCAGTATTTACACATACCTTGAGACCATTTCCTCAGGAAATTACTCAAGCTGATATTCAACTGGTAGTGTTCCAGGATAGTGCACACTATCTCTCTCCCTATGCTGTAAAGGCACAGTCACTTACTGTTAAACTTCCCGAGTCTACATTGGAATCATATACAAAATTGGAGAACACAAAGGCTCAAGGCTTAGAAATCAAATATGGCCCTTATGAAAACCTCGCCCCTTTCTCGTACACACCAATAGCTGTTCATTTTGAAACAAAACATCCCTTTGCTATTGCTCCCGAAGTAGTTCGAGAGATAGAAATTTCCCATTGGGGCAATGTGCAGATCACCGAGCATTATAATATTGTCCATGGTGGTGCTAAAAGTAAGGGTGAATTTTCCAGGTCAGTTGTTATATTTTAATGAGTTTTTGGTTTCTTTTCTGTTAATAAGGCTACACCAAAGTTTGATACCAGTTTCCTCAAAACATTCAGGCTCGAGTACCAGGCAAGGCCCCAAATTCGAGGTGCTTCAGCTTTTAGGCATCTTGTTGCAAAATTGCCACCAAGAGCCCATTCCATTTATTACAGAGATGAAATTGGAAATATATCAACATCTCATGTGTGGGGTGATCCCAAAAAGGTTAATGTTTTGATTCGATAGCATAAATTTGTTGACTTATTAGTGTTGGTTTTGACTCGATTCTATTTTTTCAATTGCAGACAGAACTTTTGATTGAACCTAGATATCCCATGTTTGGTGGTTGGAGAACTGCCTTTACCATTGGATATGGATTGCCGCTCCGGGACTTTTTGTTTCAATCAGAAGGAAAACGTTTCCTGAACATTACATTTGGCTCCCCAATTAATGAGTTGGTCATTGATAATCTAACTGTGAAGGTTAGAGATATACTGTTTCTCTTTGTTTTAGATCTCTATAGCTTATTTAGTGGTTTCAGTCCAGTCTGCTTGCTGGGGTTCTGGTGGCTTCCTTACCAGGGTTTAGCCTGATCTATATGCCTGGATATATCTTGCCTCTTAGATTGCAGCCTAGTGGCATGCACAGAAACTTTCTCCTCAGCCTTTTGGTTTTTCTGTCTTGCAGGTTGTCTTGCCAGAAGGCTCTCAAGATTTCTCTGTTTCGACTCCGTTCCCAGTCAAGCAGGGGCAAGAGGTATTAACAGCCTACGACTTTATGCTGCCCCTTGCTCCCTTCTTTTATAATCATAACTTTGTTCCTGTTTAATGTAGTTAATTGGACATTCATTTTTTCTCGTTTTAATTGGATGCATATATACTTAATATGACTTAGAGAATGGTTAAATGCAGACCAAGGTTTCACACTTAGACGTTGTTGGTAGACCAGTTGTTGTGCTGGAGAAGAGCAATGTTGTGCCAGAGCACAATCAGTATTTCCAGGTAGTCTCTTAAATATACTGCCTAAGTCACTAACCATGTTAGAGTCTCAGCTTTGATATACAGAGGTTATCGATCCATCCGCAAAAATTTGGCAAACATATCTAACCAAAAGTTGTGAACTTTTTGGAGAAGTAAGAATATAAATAGTTGAGTGGAAAAAACATGTTGTATAAATTGAACATTGAGATGAAGTGAATAAAAATTCCTTGAATGATTCTTAGGGCTTCTGCCAGGAAAATACTTCTTTTTGGTCATTCCAATGATCAAAGATGTAGTTGAGTGTTTTCATGGATGTTCTGTTCTTTAGTAACTTTTACTTATCTTGCAGGTCTATTATAAGTTCAATAAACTCTCAATGCTCAGGGAACCATTCATGTTGATCTTTGGATTTTTTTTCCTCTTCGTTGCTTGCATTGTGTACATGCATGTCGACCTTTCAATCTCCAAGTCTTCCCCTTCTTATTTAGCAAAGCTGCAGTGGGATGAAGTAAGTTTGAGGAACAATTTTAGTTTTACATGTATAATCACATGAAACTTGGCAAATCTCTACATATTGAATACAATGTCATTGAAATTTCAGGTAAGAGCTACAATTCAGCAGATTGAAAGTATGATCAACCAATGCTTGACAATACATGAAAAGCTAGAAGCTTCACTACGTGATCTTTCTAGGACAGGAGATGTTCAGGCTTGTAAAACGGCTCGCAAGACTGCAGACAATTTGTTAAAAGAGCACTCAAAGGAGCTGAAGCCATTGATCTCATTCTTGCAATCTTCTCCTCAAGCTGCTCACATATTGCAAAAGGTTCATTTGCAATTTAGTTTCACAGATTGTCCCGCGTCTGCAAATATCATTTTCATATTGATATTCTGTTTGCACAGGTGGAGGAATTACTGGCGAAGGAGAGAGAGCTGCAAGAGAGGCTGATGGCCAAACACTCAACTGTAGTAGATTGTTACGAGAGGAAGTTCGCCGGCCGGGACATCGAGGCCCGGGTTGCACCACTGCAGCAGAAGATTGTAACCTTGAGGCAGGAAGTTGAAGATCTTCTTGACTACATTGATGAGATATAAACAAAGGGGGGCTTTAGGATAAGAATTTTGTCAACTTTAGGTAAACACTTGAGGAGCCAACTTTAATTTCCACCAGCCGGTACTTTTATTTGGTTTTCTTGTAATTTTATGATCTTGAATTGGAGCTTCCCATCAAGAATACTCTCCGGAGACGATTTCCAGGAAATCTGTTTAGACGAAAGCAGGAAAAGGAAAGAAACCGAACAACATTCTTATGGTCTAATGCAAACATGCACAAAGTTGAATCCCTTACTGTCCTCGCACAAAATCATAAGCCACAAACTTAACTCACTCTTTGCATACAGAACATGAACGTACCTTGGTATGGTTAAATACATGTCCAAATCTTTACATCAGGTCGTCTTGAGGTTTTTCTTCTTCGTTTCACTAGTCAACGTCATCGGTCTATTATATATGTGTACTTACACTCAGCTTGCTGATCAAGCTATGGATAAACTTCTTCAAATTTACGAAAAGATTCGGAATGACAAAGGTAAAATGATTAGCTTGGTGGACCACGTTGGGCATGTGACTATCTAGAGTTTTGATAATCAAGATCAACAGTGGCCATGACGTTTGCTGTCCGTGAATTATAGAGGTTATGTGGGTGTGATTAGCGGACGACTTAGCATGTGAAGGGGGAGATGGCCAAGGAGTTGGTAGGGCATCCATTCAACTGCCTTCCGTATTGAGCACGTAGAAGTTGAGGGGGATAACAATTCGAATGAGCTTGTGTTGAGTCAAATGAACATGAGATTTGGAGGAAAAGAAAGATAAAGAAAATTGAAGTTGGAGACGAAAAGATGAAGCAGCCAAATCGGAAGTCCGTTGTATTCTCAAAGAACAGCACCACACAGCGCAATAACAGAGTCTTCTAGTTCATCTTCCTCTTCCTCTTCGTCTTCTCTTTTGTCTGCCCGAGAAACGGAGAGAGACTCGAGAGCAGAAACATATTTGACAGAAATGCCACTACCAAATTTACTTGGATATGATTATGGAACAGGTCCCCCAGGAAGATCCTATCCATTAAAAGATTCTTTGCACTAGGCCGATCCTCAAAGCATCAAATCCTTCCTCTGACTAATGGCTCATGACCGATTGTTAACAAATCAGCAACGGCTTTGCCGACACCTGACTATGACTGCCGAGTGCACCCAATGTCAGGAGGAAGAGTCCTCCATCCACATTATGCACGACTGCCCCAGAGCAAAACGACTATGGTACTTCTTTCCTATCCGCATTCTTTTACCTGACTTTTTTGACCTTTCTCCTTCTGATTGGCTATAGGTCCACCTTCACATACATCGCTAGATCGGTAGCCTGGTCCCTCGTATTCGACACGGATTGGTGGTTTCTATGGATCTGGCAGAACCGGTCCCTTTTGGAGGCCCACTTTTCCTGGTCGGTCACTCCTGCTATAACTGTATTAGAATATGTTCGCAAGATCCACCAAGCCTTAGAATGGCAAAGCACAACCAGTCAGGGTCCCCGACCTCGACAGGAGTACCTAATTTGCTGGCATAGACCCGCTCCTAGATGGGTGAAACTGAACACCAATGGGACGCACAAACATTCTTCAGGGCTAGCCACCGCAGGGGGCTTTCTCGGCAACAACAATAGTAATTGGTTAGGGGGTTTTGTTCAGAATATTGGCCGGTGTTTCTCGATCGCCGCAAAACTCTGGAGCGTATACTCAGGGCTCAATTTGACTTGGGACTTAGGATTTCGGAAGGTGAAATTAGAAATAGATTCACAAGTGGTATCTAGACTTCTCTTTGATTCCACTAACCGCGTCACGCCTCTTAATTCGCTTGTCTTAGGCATCAATGAGCTACTCAATCATAATTGGGTAGTAGTACCTCACCACATTTACAGATAGGGTAACAGAAGTGCCGATTAACTTGCTAATTTTGCTGTAAATTTCGGACTAGGAATTACTACTTTTGTATCCGCACCCATCGGGTGTCAATCGATCCTCATAGAAGACATCGCCGGGGTTAGTTTCCCCAGATTAGTTTAGCTCGTTATTTGTACT
Organism: Erythroxylum pedicellare; assembly: GCA_027563575.1. Classification (NCBI taxonomy): domain Eukaryota; kingdom Viridiplantae; phylum Streptophyta; class Magnoliopsida; order Malpighiales; family Erythroxylaceae; genus Erythroxylum; species Erythroxylum pedicellare. The sequence goes on from JAOQMP010000002.1 coordinate 128,565, forward strand.
TTTTCCCTTCAATCAAAAAAAAAAAAAGAAGTGCCCTCTGCCATTGTTAAAACCGCAGTAGTGGTCACCTGAGCATTCAAAGATGGGTTGCAGAACTGGTGCTCTGATACCAATTACAATAGGTCTTATGAGAGAGCCTAATCTTAAAAGTTAGCTTGAAAGATGAGAGAGTACATAAGTCTGTAAACTTCACGTCAGTTCTTATTACTAATATGGGACAATTAGATCATAACAATCTACTATACTCCACAACCTAGGCACTCCAGGATGACTATGCATTAAACATTTTCTAGCCTTAAGCAAACACTACAATGTCGGTACCACCCATAGCCCTAAGACTCGGAGGAGTGGTGTTGACTCTGATACTAATTTATAATGACCGGTGTCGTTGCGGGGATAAAAAAGAAGAAAGTAGGATAAGAACAAAGGAACTAAGAGGATAAGAAATTTGGGAGATTGAAGAGAATTTTATTCATTTAATGATGATATTTCTTTGTTCATTCATAGCCCTTTATATAGGCTTACTAACAATACTCTCTCCTTTGTAACTAACTCTCTCCGAAACAAACTTTGCAGAACTTGCAAAATGAACTAACTACTGATAATATTCTCTCTCACGCAATTATCTTGAACTCCATTCTTTCTCTGCTCCCTGACACCATAACATGCGTGTAGGAGGAACAATTGAAAAAGTTTCCTTGAGCTTACTTTGCTTCAGGCTGTTAGTTGCAGGAACTTAGTGTTCCAACCTTGAGGGTTTCATCAGGATTTAGGAAATGAGTATCAAAAGACCATTTTTCCTGTATGATATGGAGAGAATTCATACAATAATAACAAAACACAACATCAAAAGACCTTTCTTTTCCTTTAACAAAAACAGAGAGTAACATCTCACTACGTTGGACCACTCAGATTCTCAAATGGTTTTTGTTGAATTTGAACAGAGTTGAACCCTTGCTGTCTTAAAACAAAATCATTAACTAGAAACTTAGATAAACATAGCATACAGAACGTTGAAATATTGTTAAAGCTAAATACATGTCAAAATCAGCCTGTCTTCCATCATAACTGAACAACACAAAGTATGGTTGATTTTTTTCCTTCTCCTGCTTCACCTATCAGGTTTATTGAGACACTAATCAATCGCAGCCAAGTATAGATGAACTTACTCTAGTCTTCTTCAGATTTACAAGGGTCAGTAAAACAATAAATACAGTAACGAGATAACAGCAAAAATGTCGTCATGACACAGGTAGAATGGTTAGCTCAGTAGATCACGTTGGACATATGGCTCATTAGACTTTTCATGATCAAGATCAATTGTGGCCATGATGTTTGCTGTTTGTGCAGGGTTTGATGAGTACGCTTCAAGGTCAGACGTGCTGTGACTGTGAGCATGATTAGCGTAGTTAGCATGAGGACCGCTTTGTGCAGGAGATGCCATAGGAGAGTCAGTTGGACTACCCAGAGTCTTTGTATGGGTAGAGTGTTCCTTTTTCCTGGCTTTATTTTGCCACTGTCTTAATGCTTTTGAAGTTTGTTCATCAAACACTGATCGCTTCATTGTTGTTCCCATCTGAAAAACTCCCAGAATTAATCACAACTTTTGAATGAAAAAAAAAAAAATCTATCCTTTACAAAAACGTTAGCAGATGAAGTCACCTGTGTTACAAGTGCATAGAGTGGAAGTGTGATGTAGCTGCACAGAATTTGAGCTCCTAACCTAAGAAAATATGAATACCATGTCTAGTTTTTGTCAAAACAAGTATCATTAGATTGGTGTTGTAGGAGAAAAGAAAGAACACAAAGTTGTAACTTGTAGAATTTTTTTAACTTACCCAAGGGTTACTCTCATGATTGTAACAACAAAATCCTCATGAAAACATGATTTCAACCCAAACTCATACTGCATCAGGAAAGAGAGAAGTTAAAAGTGACTTCTTTGTTTAACATATAAATGATGGAAATGAGAAATGAAGAGCAGGGAATTACCCATATCCAGAAGAAGTAAGTCAGTTCGAATGCATTCTGGACATGTGAAAGAAGCTTGTTATGACAAGAAACCTCAAAGAGAAGCATGTCCTAAGAAAAATGAAATACTTCACAACTATCTAAGAGAAGAAGCTCAATACCTGAAACAGGACAAAATGGATGAGATAAAGAACTAACTCAGGCCAACTAAACCAAAAATGTCTATCAGAGACTTGCACAAGTGGTATCCCTTGGACTACTGCGTGTTTCTGTTGAATTTCTACTGCCATTTCTGTTATAATTCCTTGAAGCTTTGTGCCAACTGCTAATATTACCTGCAAATGAACCAACAGTTAAAACATTTTGCTGTTTCAATAGTCAACAATTAGATCCAACAACTAGCCTTTTTCATCACAGAACTCTTACAATTAGGGGAAGTATTGAATACCAGAAAGAGACATGCCATCCTGAAAAGTGCAAAGAAGATGAACTAAAGGCACTAGCCGAGTACAACCAAAATTAATCAAAACACAGTGAAAAGAAGACTAACCGTGAACATTAAAAAGTAGAAAGATAACCACAGAAGCCCATAACAGTGGACTGCCAGGAGGATGGAGATTTTGAGTTCAAAGTTGTCAGACCAGCAAAACAAAAAAGATGAAGGAGAGAGGAAACATAGAGAGTATAATTATTACTTACTCCAAAAACAGGACAAAAGTTTACCTGATTCCAACAACTACTTTGAAGTCATCTTCTAACGATCTTTTGATATATTTTTGAAAGTTAAATTTACTTCCAGGTGCTAGATGAACCTGCAAGAAATAAATCATTTGCCATAAGTGTGAGTTTTCATGTTAACTTTACTACTACAGTTGCTAAACTCACAGAGATGAATCCATTTCTCATGGCCAAATAATCTGCCTTTTGAACAGACCGAAAGAACTGGTTAAAGAAGCATGCCTGCAGGATTCAACAAGCATCCATTATAAGCAATAGTGAAGAATAAAACCATACAAAATTTAAGACAGTTAAGATCTTACAATGTAGAATGTTATTGGCGTTCTTGTCCAGAAACTTGTGTGTTCTCTCACGAAGGATGTCTCATGAGTTAGGCGGAATCTTTTAGGACCTGAACAGTTGTGTAAATGCTCAGTTCATTCAACTCTCAAAAAATCAAACATGTCTAGTCTTTAATAAGCAGAGCAGTACCATTCACGGTCTCTTCTTCCCAACTCTCACGTTCCCAGTCCTTCCACCCCCGAATCTGCATATTGTTGTTATTTATGGTTTGCAGATTAATTGAAAAGAGACAAAAACGAAAACCAGCATTTGTTTTCTGTACCTTCAATCTTCCCAGCATCATCGTTATAGCACTGTAAATCACATGGAAAACTGCCAAGAAAAAGATGAAGATGTGGAGCTGATGCAGACCATTCAAAGAAATTAGTGGCACGTATCCCTGAAACGATGAATCGAAGACCATTTAGAAAAGCCCTTAATTATCATTGGAACTCGCAGTTAGACAAATTCATATGAAGATTCACTTACCTCCTTGCATGTTGCGCCTCCGCCGCCACCAGCTAAAGATCTGCGGTCATACCAGAGGAGTCTACGGTGGTGGCCTCCCTTATCTGCATGAGCTGCACCTTCTACATGAGCTGCACCTTCTGCATGAGCGGCCCCACCATGATAATCTTTACGTGAATGCTTCCGTGGACATGGTAACATTGTATTGCCATATCTTTCAAGAATACACCATTGGGAAACATAGCCTTGACTGAACGTCAGGAGTAAGGATATGAATCCTAGAACCATAAGTTCTGCGGAAAGTGAACAGCAGCTGTTTATTTTCACTTGAATGGCAAATAATTTATGAAGGAGAAAAAGAACAGAAAAATTTAGAAGTATGGTTTAAGCATTTACCGCCTTTAACTTTCTCAAGAGCTTCATACATAGCTTTCTTGTTGCCTTCCCGGAACAACTGAAACAAAAATAGAAAAATCAAAAGAGAACACAAGTTGCCACGAACCTGTAATTGGAAAAAATGGAATAGCTGACAGACCAACATTCCAAGATAATGATGTCTAAGACATCTTCCGTACCAACACAAACAACAGATTTATAATCATACGTCAGCACAATATGAGGTTGGAACCAATTACAATTACGAAGATTAACTCATGAAAAGAAGACAGGAAAACAGAGGAGAAGGAGCTGTTTCAAAGCATAGATTAAAAGAGGAAAGCAGATGAAGACATTGGTTTCTTTAATGCATCAATTCTTCTTCTTATCAAGTGCAGGTCATGCAATTTCAAAAATGATGGAATGAAGACAAATTACTTCTCCAATTCGATGAAGAAACTTCTCCAAAATGATAGAGATGACAACGATAGCAGCACAAACAGCAGCAACAGCCCATGTGGGTGTCTCGTCGAGCTCTCTTGAAGGTCCTCCTCCACCACCTCCACCCATTTCTCCGACCCTCCTCTCGAAACGCAGTCTTTTTGGTTACAGTCAAAGCAATGACAGATACACATAGACAAAGCCAAAAGCTTTTCGTATCCGATAAACAAGGCACAATCTTCAGAGAAACCCGACTAAGAACTTTTGAAGATAATGATGAGATATAATTAGAAGCCACAAGGTAAGAGTCTCGTGGCTCAAACACAATGTTATCGAAAAAGGAATATCCAAAGAGAGAGCTTTTTGAGTTGAAATCCAAGATTACATCTTTTCTGGGGTAGGAAGCAGGTTCCTGCCCATGATAGTAATCACCGGTTTTCTATATAGGAGAGCTCTATTTTTGATGAATACCCATGCACGTACATGAAGCTACCAAACAAAAATTAGAGAGAGAGAGAGAGGGAAGGAAAAGCAGAGGACGGAGTTTGACTAGAAATAGAGGAGAAAAAAAGCAACAGATTTTTGGATTTACCAAGAATAGAAGTTTACAACATTTTTTGAAGAGTTACATGTCTTCCTACCAACTACTACTAGACAGAGACAGTCCAAAACTTCTCAGCTTCTTTTGTAAGGACCAATATCCTAGGAGAACCAGAAGGCTTTTCCTTCATAGCAAGTCGTTCCTTTTTTTTTTCTCGGAGAACTAGCAGACGGCATTATCAATTATAATGCAGGTAGAGACGTAATTTCCCATATCTATTAAATCCAAAAAGGTTTTATACTCCTTAAATATGCATCCCAGAGGTTCTTGAAGAACCACTTTCTTCATCTTCTTCTTCTTACAAGAACCTCTTTCTTCATCATCTTCTTCTTCTTCGTGTGTATTACTGAATAGTAACCTCAAAGACAAACATCACTCAAGAACCAATCGTACGCTTCACGAGCAAATTACAGAAAGAAGCTGTCGAAGTCGTTGTAGTATAGTGGTGAGTATTCCCGCCTGTCACGCGGGCGACCCGGGTTCGATCCCCGGCAACGGCGTTTTTGTTTTTAACAACCATTCTCAAAGTGTATTTTCCTTTATTTGCTGTGTTTCTTCTTCTTGAAAATGTGAAAAGGAATGCCATTTGGAAATCTTCAAAGCACAATGGAAAATTTACATAAATTATATAAAAAGTAGCATGCATTTTGGAAAGTTCAATGAATAATCTCTATTTCTACTGCTCTCTCTGTGGCGGCCTATAAGAGAAATGGTTTTGCTGAGAATCACTTGGAACAAACACAGGAAGTTGGCCATCTCTATGTGATCTACCTAACCGATAATGTCCAGTCAAGTAGCCTCTGTTCAGACCTGAGGCCATTGAGCTTCCACCTCCTGTCTCTCTGCTCGCCTGCTCGTTCAGGAGAGGCCCCCCAAAAAATATAGATTGACCTGCATACAAAAGCTCCGTTCTTTGAACCTGGGATGAAGTAGGTGTGCCTCTGGAAGAAGAAGAAGATGACATGAACCGTCCGGCTTCTTGATCCCAGTAAACTGAAGTTCTCAAGCTTTCAATATTTCTTGGGGTAGGAATCTGTGTCACATTTCCCTCAAGAGTATTCCCGTTTGCTGAACTAGGAGACTGATGTGCTGATGGCTGATATATGGGGTTAAAGTGATCTCTGTTTGATGGATGATGCTGTAGTGGGGATACAGTAAGGTTGGAGATGTTAGGAGTACTAAAATTACTCAGGCTTTGGCGGCATGCTTCAATGTCTTCTCTGCTGGCATGACTCGCAGTGCTAGCAGGATAAGAAGCAGATATTCTTGAAGTTTCAGCACCAAAATTTCTATTTCCAACCCCTTGATGAATACTGACTGGACTGCTCCGTCCACTGACGTAGCTATTTGATAGATGATCAATGTCATACGAATCATGTCGAGAGTTTACTGGACGTAGCACAGATGACGATACCCTAGCCTTAGCAGCTGCTTTAATTGCTTCATTGGAATCCATCTTTGCTAGTTTCCAAGCACTGATTCGAACTGGCCGCTTTGATGATCTTTTGTTTTTGTCCGCTTCTTGCATTGTGTCCGGATCAACTGTGGATGGCAGACGACCTGGATCTAAGTGTGGAATAATTTCATCCTGTTGATTAAAACCAAAAAGAACAATCATGTATAACCGTGTTCCTTTGAAGAAACATACAAAAAGAAGCTACATAAATATTAAAGTATGGAATTTGTCGTGCAAGTTACAGTATGCAGGACATGCCATCTGAGAAATTAGATACTACAATTTCATGTTCAGTTCTTACAGTGCTTATGACTACTTCAACTCTCACCGTACGCATAAGGACCATGAATTTTCAACGATAAATTCCAATTGCAGATTCAGCATCACAATTTATACAGTTTGCATGAAAGCCTTTCCAGTGAAAGAAAGTAAAAAGCTTTAAATCTTAATCTTCATTCCTCCATGGATATTAACTTGTAGGCTGTCTTCAGAATACTTCTCTCAGATTGCAAATACATTGAGCTCCTCTTTTGAGAAAAATAAAACAAAAGAAGTCCCTCAATATCTCGTGGTACCTGGTGATCTGTGAAGATTCTAGGAGGGGTGCACCAAGCACCCTTATAGTGCAAGCTCATTCCAATAGAGCTTCTTCCACTAATGGCAGTGACGGCTGAGCTGGTTGGTGAAGATGGCAGACTTTGCTGATCCCCTCCATTTTCAGAATGTCCAGGTGGTTCACTTTGAGTTCTCATGGCAACAACATATTCGTATGTTGTGATTCCCTGCAACAGTAATAGGAATGAGTTTTTTCATTAGTAAGATTAAACTAGACTCAAACATGAACAGACAGAGAGGGAAGTTTTACACACACCTTTCGAATAAGAATCATGTGGAAAAAGAATAGTTCTCCCAAAGGTACAGTGGCTAGAAATGACAATGTTGTGCAGATAGCCTGAATTCATCAGAGATTTTCTATGGTTGTGATCAACTTGAGGTAAAATACAAATGAAAGTTGTCTTAGTATTTACATTGGTCATAATGAACACGTCCAAGAAAGTTTATGAACGTCAATCATTCTGTAAAGTGCAGTCAATTTTCACCAAAACAATATCATACAAGTTTCTCTAAATCAATAAAGGATACAAATGTACCACTATAGTGACAAATGGGGGCCTAGAGAATCCGACACCAAGCTTCTCTGCTATTTGATGTTCCATGCCCTTTCTATATAAGAAGCAGCGAACAAGGACAAAAATTCCAACGCTGATTTCAACAATAAGCTGATAGACACGAAAGGAAAATTGACAAAATAAGTTAAACTTATGAGTAACACTGGCTATTGATTAAAGAATGTCCAAACAGAAATACATATGTAAAACCTTACCCAGATAAGGCTAACTGCCATAAGGGAAACAAATGTGACATAGTTTTTCCTACCTATACAGTTGTTCAACCACTGCAAAATTTCGAAAACTTTAGGAAAGCTGAATAATGTCAAAAAGGAAAGAAAGGACGAGAGTGAAAACTTGTCAACTTTAAGGGGAGCACAAGCATGTAGTTGATGTAAGAGGATCCAACATGACAGGATAATAATATGGACCCTGTTTCTCAACTCAAGCAAGGTTCAATAGAATATTATAACAGGTTAAAGGTATGCTAAAACCGATACAAGATGATGAAAGTAAAGGTTGGAAAAGAGAAAATTCACTGTTGTAGTGGATGAAGAAGAGCAATGTGATCCACCCCACTAGATTATGGATAAACAACAATTTCGGATTTTGATTCATGAATTCAAGAGAACAAGGTGAGACGTTAAAAATGTACCCGACAATGGTGATCAAATCCATCAACACATTTGTTACAACTTCTGCAATGCTTGCTGAACTTCCTCACCTGAGGGAAAAGTAAGATTATCACAACAGGCAAGCTCTAACTGAAAAGGAGAGACTTGCACTATTATAATTCTACATGGTTTGATAAGAAAAATAAATCAAAATGCAACTATACAAAAAAATCAGACTTTCTGTGCATCAATAAAGTCAATTAAGTATGAATCAATTTTTTTCATAGTTTCTCTCTCTCCTTCTCCATTTTTCTAAGCTTCTTACTTCTCTCCCTGTCTTGTCTTTTCTTTTAGTGAGCCAGTGGTTGTGGATCACTAAACTCAACTGCAACGTAATAATTTAAAATAAAGACCTCAGCATTGCACAATCTGCAAAATAACGCCTCCACTTCAGGTGTTTGCTGTAAAATATCATCTTTCCGGCAATCTTGTTTCACAAAAGGACCACAAAAGAGACCTCCAAGTTTTGAACACCAGTTTGAGCCATGTCTATCTGGTATTCCTTTATCCTTTAATTTTACTTTGCCAGCTGCACCAATTGAAGATGCACTTTGCTAGTCAAATACTGGAGATTTTAAGGAATATAAAGGATGAGGAAAATAGATCAAAAGCAAAAGACTATGTAGAAGTTCAAATCCTTAGTTAATGTTGCAAGTAGACTAACCAGGCACATCTGTGTCCTTATCTGAACTATGGTGACATGTCTCATCAGCTTCGCGAAAAATTCCCGGATCAGCAGGATCAATGGCAGTACTCCGTACAAAAAGGATGAATACAGATAAAACCTGACATTTGACCGGTATAAGGAGAAAAGGAAATGTAGCATAAGGAAAAGAAATGTAAACAAGGAACTCTTAAATGATTGAACAATACGGAGACTTTATCCATGAGGAGATTGTGCTTACCAGGACAGAATAAACTGCAGTAGCTATATACTCATAGATGTCCTTTCCAAGAAATGGGGCAAAGAAGGTATAATATGCAGCAGAAAGTAAGAAGAAAATTGTTATAGCTACAACCTGTGATACATGAACACGAACATATCAATCTGTCACTAACTACAAAGGGAAAGATTGTTGCTGTATAAATAAATATATTAACAAGAAAATGGAACCAAAATTCTTGAAAAACTAGTTTTGGGGGTGGATATAAGGTTGCAGATACATTTGTATTAGTTTTTCATCGACAAATTGCAGAACACCAGTAAATGAAGACACATTAGCTTGATGAATAGTGATCGTGTCATTTGCATATAATTTTCACGCTCATTGCAAGAACTTAAATAGTACCCTCCGTGTGTGCTATGCTATGACCTTCCATTTCTTAGTCAAAAAACACTGCTTAGCCTTGACAAATAGTTTCACTTCCTTTTTATAACTCCCACGCCTATTGCATGAACGTAAGAAGAACTTTAAATGTGCATTGCGGCCTTTCATTTCTTAGTTTCACAGATCTCTACCATCTTCAGTACAGCATACAAACAAATCTCATATTTTGGATATAAAACAAGGAAAAATAAAATCCAGGATGGGAAGAGAAAAAAATCTGGCTTGTGTCATGTTCTTCATGGATGAAAACTAGCTTCAATTTCTAAAAACGTTTAGATTCTACTTTTCTTTCTTGAGTCAGTCAACTCCCCGGAACTAAGCAATAACTTTACACGTTTCTTATAAACGCTAACACTTAAGAAAAACAAGCATGCAATTCAAAAATTCAACCACTCTTGGAAATCCTAAAGGGAGAGAAAAAGAAAAGAAAGAAAGAAGAAGAAGAGGAAGAAGGA
>JAOQMP010000002.1:145574-156783 GCA_027563575.1 Erythroxylum pedicellare
CTAATCAAAGATAAAATAAATAAACAAATATGTAAATAAAAAAGAAGACAAAAAATAAATAAATCAAAAAACATTACAAGAAAAAATTTAAACTAAATAAGAAATATTTAGGCTAAATAACTAAGAAAAAAGTACCATATATTAATGGATTAAATTAAAATTTATCAAATTTAAATTTACAATTGAATTAACTTTTAAAAAAATTGGATTTGATCTAAGATTATAAAAAAGTAATGTTCAACTAAACATCTTTTGACTCCCAATATCACACACACACATATTAATTATTATGTTTTAAATCATAATCACGTAAATTAAAAAGAATGAGGCAAGATAATATATATATATGCATATATATATATATATATATATTACACTTAAAAGTCCAAACTGGATTGAACTTTTCATGCATGCTCCAATCTCAAATGACCTTGTGTTTGGTTCAATTTGGGCTCAATCCTGAACCTGCAAAAAGATTTCGGGTTGGGAGTCGGCCCATTTCCATTCTTGATCGAAAATTTTTGTGAACCCGCAAACGGCGTGTCGTTAAGGTTCTTGCGATGTGATGATGGGAATGGGAAATCGAAGGGTAGAGAACGATCGAGTCCATGGTGAATAATGGTGGTGGTGGTGGTGATGTAACCGAGAACGATGAGCGTCTCTCACTTCACAAACTAAACGCATAGAGATCATCGAACCAGAAGCTTCCATTTCCATATCCTGGATCTTTTCGTCTCATTTTCTACAACAACTAAACTAGTAGTCTCGGCTACATTCTTTCTCTTTCTCGCGTACCAAACAGGCAACAATGGTGGACTGTGCTGTTTCCAATTCCTTGCTTCTTTCCAGGACTCCACTCCTCCATCCTCCATCTGGTAAAAACGGGATCTCCTTTCTTTTCTTTCTAACAATTACTATTCACTTGTCTAATTTGTGCTTGTTATCGTTATTACTTGACGTTATGGTTTTTGATTCATTCTCTATTTACTTCCTCAACTAACGCTGCTGAGTTAGCTGGGATTAAATTTCGTGTCTTTTGAGAATTTTGATCCAACCCCAGATCATTTCTCGTGTGATTTTGGGTTTTATGAACTTGAGTAATCGAAATCTCTTGTCCGGTGCATGCTGCAAAACGATTGCTTTTGGATTTAAATTTTTAAGGTTTATTACTTGTATGCGTTGTGTGTATCTGTTTATTGATATGGTTGTCTTCTTGTTATTACTTTTTGGTTTTAGAATAGTTGATGTTTTAATGCTTCTGCTAGGCTCTCCTCTCAAGCCGTTGGATTTTGCTCCTGCTAAATTGTCATTCGGTGCGAATCGCTCGGGCAAAGTTCAGCTTACTACTTCCAGGAGAAGGCCACTTGCTGTTCAAGCAGCCTATAGGTAGACACGTAAACCTTTGCTAATAGCCACCATAGACTTTCACTAACAAGATCGTTTAAGCATATTCACTTTTGAACTACTACTTGAAAGAATTAGAGGAGTAATTAGAATAGCTGACTCGTTCTTAATGTTTCTATTTGATGAATCCTATCTGGTTGTTTTAATTGCTGTCTTCTGTTACCTGTTCATTTGTGCAGTGACGGTGGAAGGCCAAACAATGCAAGCATTTTTGTTGGTGGTTTTGTCTTGGGAGGGCTTATAGTTGGTGCACTTGGATGCGTATTTGCACCTCAGGTGCTCTTGTTGTGCCTTTGCAACTTATTTTGTGTTTTTAACGCTGTTAATTCTAATTTTCTATCATATTAGTGAGAGGGAAATGCTGTTAAGAACATTTTTAGACCAAATAGTTGTAAAATTAGCCTTATAAGATTACAAATTTACCGTTAATTACAAAATCATGTAGAACAAGCTTGTAATTCTTCTTAGTTTCTGTGCAGATCAGCAAGGCGTTAGCTGGAACAGACCGGAAAGATCTTATGAGGAAACTGCCCAAGTTCATCTATGATGAAGAGAAAGCTCTGGAAGTATGATCCTCAGCCTTTATTTCTTTATTTCTCTTTTGTCTTTCGTATCAATTTTTAAAATTTTACTTTAGAAAGATCTGTCCCATCATTTATGAGTCTGTTGATGACTTGATGTTTTGCTAATCACATTTTTCAAGCATATATGATGCTTGAATGTGATAGACCACTAAAGACATACTTTCGCAAGAAGACTAAGTCAAGAGTAGATAACGTAATTATTCGGCAATTATTAGAGAAAAAATAGGAAGAGTTGGTAGTTTCAAATTTTCAGTAGAAGCGGGTTACTTGTTAATTTTTGATTTTCAGTAGAAGTGGGTTGCTTGTTGTTATCTACAATTAGGAGTTATTATTATCTACAATTAGGCCTCTAGGAGTCAAGTCTATAAATAGGTCTATAGTAATTGTCATTAGGGTGTGCAATCTTTCTATTTTTAAATATATTCTTGGAGTTTAGGCAGCTCGAATTGTCTTTTGTTACTGGTGTGGTTGTTTGTGAGATTCTCCAGTACTCTCTATATTAGTTTATTTGCATTCAATAAACAATCGTATTTTTCCTTTCCAAAGCGTATTCTTCATTTCCTTCTAGTTCTACCAATTTGGTATCAGAGCCCTACGATTCTACGATGGTCGTTGGTACCCGCAACTCTTCTTCTGCGCCACAACCACCTCCACCACCAACCAATCCAAACACAAATTCAACAGAAACTAATCAGTCTCCCAAAATATTACTCCAACAACTCAACGCTCTTTTGCAACAATTGGCTTCATTAACAGCGCAATTGTAGAGGTTGGATAATCGAATCGAAGAGGTAGCACAACAAAAGTTTCAAAATAGTCGACAGACCTTTAGTGGGGAATCCAGTCGACCTCCAAAGAAAAAGAATGTTATTACTGAAGAGGAGGAAGCATATGTTGAATGGGAAAATCATCACCCCCAAAGAATCCTTGCAAAGATGGATTTTCCTAGATTTGAGAATGGAGATCCATGAGGATGGATTTTGAAAGCAAAAAAATATTTTCGACATTACCAAACCTTGGAAGATCAGAAAGTTGATGTGGCTTCAATGTATATGGAAGGGGAAGCCTTGGAGGTGTTTACATGGATCAACAGTAACCAGATCATATATGATTGGGAAGACTTAGTTAGAATACTACATGAACATTTTGGTCCAGCCCAGTTTGTCAATCCTGACGAGCACCTTTGTGCAATCTTGCAAACGGGAACTGTTCAAGAATATCATCAAGATTTTGCTAGGAGGTCAGCACGAGTATCTAATTGGCCAGAACAATGTTTGTTGGGAGTTTTTCTAAATGGTCTTAAAGAAGAACTTTGATCTGATGTGTGTATTCAAAAACCCAGGAATGTATATAGAGCCATGAGCTTAGCCCTGGAATATGAAGCAAAACTCGGGGCATTCGTAGAAGTCAAATGGGTGGGGCTGGGTCTTGTTTGGCAACTCGAGATAATTCTTACTCTCCATAAAATACAAACACTTTACCTTCTGTTGTCAGGAACTCGACAACGGGCAAAAAAGTGGCTAGCTTTGTCCCACGACAACTTACAAGGGAACAACAAATCTGAAAGGATAAAGGCTTGTGTTTTCATTGTAATGAGAAATTCGGACTTGGCCATCAATGCAAGCAGTCGACTTTGGCAATTGTGGAAGCTGAAGAGGGAGAGATGGATTTTTGTGATGAAACCTTGGAAGCAGAGGAAGAAGACATGATGGCTGAGATGACAGAAATTTTGATGCATGCGATTTTAGGCAAAACATCAAGCACTAGCATGAAATTTCGGGGACAAATTAAAGAGAGGGACGTCGTCATCTTGACCGACTGTGGATCAACCCATAACTTTATATCGGACAAGGTAGTCACTGACCTTCATCTTCCATTAATTCAAGTCCCTTCTTTTGGAGTGTAGATAGGCAATGGTGACACAATCACTTGTATCACACTATGTAAGGGAGTTGAGATCCAGCTTCCAGATCTTAATATCACTCAAGATTTTATGCTTTTTTGATTGGTGGAGTTGACGTGGTATTGGGGATTAGATAGCTTGACTTTCTTAACACAGTCCAAACCAACTGGAGTAAGATGTTCATGATATTTAATTACAAGGGAAAGAAGTACAAATTGCAAGGAGAAGTGGAGCCAAGAGTTGAGGGAGTAACCTTCAAATCTATGCCAAAGCTAATCCACAACGAGAAGCAAGGAGTATTGTGCCAAATTATTAGACAGCCTGAAACTCCAATAAGCCAAGAGAACATCATTCCTGACATCCAAAACCTACTCGATGATTTTCATACTAGTTTCCAAACACCACATGGAGTCCCACCTAACCGAACCCAATCTCATGTCATAAATATCCTACCTGATGCTAAACTGCCAAATATTTGACCATACAAATATCCTTTTTACCAGAAAAATGAGATTGAACGTCTGGTTAATGAATTACTTGACCGATGATTAATACGTCCAAGTTCCAGCCCTGTTTGCTAGCCCTGTTTTACTAGTAAGAAAGAAAGATGAGAGTTGTAGATTTTGTGTTGACTACGAGAGTGTGAATAAGATTACCATTGCAGATAAATATTCCATTCCAAATATTGATGAGTTGCTGGATGAGTTACATGGAGCCTCTTTCTTCTCCAAATTCGACCTACGCTCTGGATATCACCAAATTTGAATGAAACCTAAAGATGTCCACAAAACAACATTTCGAACACACTCTGGTCACTATGAGTTTTTAGTCATGCCCTTTGGCTTGACCAATGCTCCCTTTACATTCCAGTCGATAATGAATAATTTATTTCGACCCCATCTTTGACAAGTTATCTTGGTTTTCTTTGATGATATTTTGGTGTACAATCCCAACCTTGACCAACACAAAGAACACTTAAGGATTACCCTCACTCTCCTCCAAGAAAACTGTATTTTCGCTACTAGAAAGAAGTGCTCCTACGCTCAACAAATAATGGGATTTCTCGATCATGTCATTTCTAATCAAGGAGTTGAGGTAGATCCAGACAAGATCAAAGCAATTGTCTACTGGCCACGACCCTAAAATGTCAAGCAGTTGAAAGGATTCCTAGGACTCACTGGTTACTAACATCGATTTGTCCAAGGTTACGAAATTCTAGCTTGTCCTTTAACCGAGCTGACCAAGCAAGATTTTTTCAGGTGGGATGAGGTGGTTGTTGAAGCTTTCTCTAACTGTACAAGCATATTTTAAAGCTTCCAAAATTTTCCCAATCATTCACTGTTGAATGTGACGCTTCATCACAAGGGGTAGGAGCTGTTTTATGACAAGAGGGCCACCCGATTGCTTTTTACAGTAAGGGATTTTCTTTCTCAAACAGATTTAAATCTGCATATGATAGGGAGTTACTTGCACTACTGCTTTCTTTGCAAAAATGGAAGCATTATTTTCTAGGGAGGCATTTCTTTGTAAAGACTAATCATTGCAGTTTGAAGTTTTTATTAGAGCAGAAGATTGCTACTAGTGAACAACGACGACTTTTAATCAAACTTCTGCCCTTTGATTTTACCATCATACATCGAGCTGGAAAGGAGAATATTGTGGCAGACTCTCTATCCCGTCGACCTCATTTTATGCAGTTATCAGTTCCTTTTGCAATAGAATTTGATAAGCTCCCGATACTCCTACAGCAAGACCCTATGATTACAAGAATTATAGAGCAATTATAGAAAGATTCTGCATCTGTTCCTGATTATTCTGGCTAGAATGAACGCCTTTATTTTCAAGAAAAACTTGTCATCCCAGCTGACTTTTCTTTAAGGGAGAAGTTGATGGCTTAAGCACATGATACCCCTTCTGGTGGACATGGAGGATTTCTCAAAACAATCAAGAGGCTTTTTGTTGGTGTGTTTTGGCAAAATATGCGGAACG
This sequence comes from Erythroxylum pedicellare, assembly GCA_027563575.1. Classification (NCBI taxonomy): domain Eukaryota; kingdom Viridiplantae; phylum Streptophyta; class Magnoliopsida; order Malpighiales; family Erythroxylaceae; genus Erythroxylum; species Erythroxylum pedicellare. Next base: position 151,455 of record JAOQMP010000002.1, read on the forward strand.
ATGTTAAACATTATGTTCAAAACTGCTTCGTATGTCAACGAAGCAAGTATGAGACATTATCTCCAACGGGTTTGCTTCAACCACTGCCGATCCCACAGAGGGTATGGGAAGACATCTCGATAGACTTCATTAATGGATTGCCGAAATCCAATGGATATGATACTATTTTGGTTGTGGTGGATCGATTATCTAAATATGCCCATTTTGTGGCACTAACTCACCCATATTCTACAAAATTAGTTGCTCATGTTTTTTGCATGAAAATTGTCCGATTACATGATGTTGCAAGAAGCATACTTTTAGATAGGGACAGATTGTTCACCAATTCCTTTTGAACATACATTTTTAAGCTTAATCAAACAAGGTTGCGGATGGGGACAACTTACCACCTACAATCAATTAGATGGACAAACAGTAGTCGTAAATTGTTGCTGGGAGGCTTATCTCAGATGCTTTGCAAGTGAGAAGCCAAAGATTTGGAGTCGTTTCTTGTGCTGGGCAGAATTTTCAACACTAATTTCCATACGGTGACAAACACTACTCCTTTCCATGTTGTGTATGGTCGTGACCCTCTCACCTTACAAATGTATTGTCGCGACGATACTCACATAGCAGAATTGAAAGAACAACTTGTTGAAAGGGATGCTATATTATAGGTTTTAAAGGACAATTTATTCAAAGCTCAAAATTTGATTAAGGCACATGCGGATAAGAGGCATAGAGAAAATTCATTTGAAATTGGTGATGTTGTCTTCTTACGAGTCCAACCATATAGGCAACATTCTTTAGCTAGGCGTATGAATGAGAAGCTTTCGAATCGATTTTTTGGTCCTTATAAGATTCTCAAATTTTGGGGTCCAATAGCATATGTACTAGAGTATGAATGAGAAGCTTTCGAATCGATTTTTTGGTCCTTATAAGATTCTCAAATGTTGGGGTCCAATAGCATATGTACTAGAGCTCTCTGCTAACGCCAAGGTGTATCATATTTTCCATGTCTCACTACTTAAAGAACCTAACGGACAACACTCCATCAATCCGCCAACTCCATTATCTTTGAATTCCAATTGGGAGTTTGATGTGGAACCTTAAAAAGTGTTGGCTCACCGTTGGATTAAGCATGGTGATGAATTAGATCTGGAATTGCTTATCTTATGGTAGAACTGTCCTTCTGAAGATGCCAGCTGGGAATCATATGACCTATTACAGCAACGATATATCTATTTTCACCTTAAGGACAAGGTGACTTTCCAAGGGAGGGGTACTGATAGACCACCAAAGACATACTTTCGCAAGAAGACTAAGTCAAGAGCAGATAATGTAATTAGTTGGCAGTTATTAGATAAAAAATAAAATGAGTTGGTAGTTTCAGATTTTCAGTAGAAGTGGGTTACTTGTTGTTATCTACAATTAGGATTTATTATTATCTACAATTAGGTCTCTAGGAGTCAAGTCTATAAATAGGTCTATAGTAATTGTCATTAGGGTGTGCAATCTTTCTATTTTTTAATATATTCTTGAAGTTTAGGCAGCTCGAATTGTCTTTTGTTAATGGTGTGGTTGTCTATGAGATTCTCCAGCACTCTCTATATCAGTTTATTTGCGTTCAATAAATAATCGTACTTTTCCTTTCTAAAACGTATTCTTTATTTCCTTCTAGATCTACCAGAATGATTCACCGAAGCAACCTTTGTTTTAGTCTATAAAGTGATACTTACAGATTCCCAATACCATCGCATGGACATGTTCATAATTGTCTTGTAAATTATCTGTTTGATCCAATGTGAACTTTTAATGATAAACAACACTTGGATTTCTTTAATTTACAGAAAACTCGGAAAATCTTGACCGAGAAGATTGCGCAATTGAATTCTGCCATTGATGATGTTTCTTCTCAGCTCCGAACAGAAGATACCCCAAATGGCGTTGCAGTGAATTCCGACGAAATTGAAGCTGCCATATAATGTACTCCTGTATGCATTGCAGTGTACATGGTCTGGTCCCAAGTGCCACAAAACTCACATGCTGAGGAATAATGATCTTTCACTTTCTTGTGAGACGGTTAAAATAGTTCCATGTTCAATTCTGTGTCTCCCAGCTTGCGTTGTAATATTGCCTTTTGTATTCACGATTTGGACCTGGAAATATATACAGTAGCAGTTCAACTGCTTTTAGTTTGACGCATATTCATGCACACGCAAGAGCCTTTTGAACGTGATATTAATGATGGCTTAGCTTGTCCTCGCTAGGCACTATTTATAGCCACAGAATTCACTCCATTTCCACATGAAACAGAGGAATCAAAACGACTTAAAAAGTGCTATGGTAGATTTTTGTTTCCCTCTTGCTCTCTGTTACCAATCCAACCTGAATTGACATAGATATGATACTCTCAACTTGAGAAAGTTCTCCACCATGAACAGTTCTTTTTCTTGCAGCCAGAGAAACACAGAGTAAAGATCTTATTGGAAAGGAGGCTCTCGTCTCTGCTCCACATGTAAGTGTGACGTACTTCACGCAATTATTACATGTAAGCCCGTGTAAGTTGTGGCAATTGGGAACTCTTGCTCCGTTACTTTACAAATGAGGCAAGGGTATATACCATACATTTGACGTGGTGAGCAATAAGTGGATTGAACTCTTACTTGGCAGAGATGCAAATACTACCTTATCTATATATCTACAAACAACATTGTAACCACTCGTTTACTTAAAGGTCTTGGAGCCATAATGTGAGACTTGAGGAATATCATTCAACAAAGTGGAGATGTCAATAACTATGAAGACCGAATTGAAATATTATATATAGCAACTTCAGTTGCTAACCTTGACTTTAGTTGCAGAAATGGCTACCAACGCAGCTCTAGCTCCCTCAAGAATCCCTGCCAATACCAGGCTTGCTCATTCCAGGAGTATCCCTTATTTCCCTTCTCGATGCTCCACTAAGGTTTCCTTCTGTTTTACCTCTTTGTTTCAACGAATTATGCCTAACCAATTTGATATTTTAGTCCCTAGTTTGCTAGATGTTCAAGTTCAGTTGTGGTTTTGCAGAGGTTGGATGTTGGAGAGTTTTCCGGGCTTCGATCAAGTTCATGTGTGACCTACGCCAAGAATTTGAAGGATTCGTCATTCTTTGATGTCGTGGCTTCACAACTTACTCCGAAGGTGCGTAGCCATGCATATGTATGTTACTTCCATGTTCATTAAAATGAAGAACACTTGCAGAGAATGAATTTGATGAAGTTCTCAGATAATTCATCACAATCTAGAAGCAGAGTCTTTCATTCTTTCGTGTTTAGATTGATTGATTGGAAGAAAATGTTGAATATCCTCTGGACTTGGTACTGTAAAATAATTGAACAGGTCGCAGCATCGACTCCAGTCAGGGGAGAAATAGTGGCCAAACTGAAGGTGGCGATCAACGGATTTGGACGTATTGGAAGGAACTTTCTCAGGTGCTGGCATGGTCGCAAAGACTCTCCTCTTGACGTTATCGTTGTCAACGACAGTGGTGGTGTCAGAAATGTAAGATTCTTACGACTAACTTACTGAATAGCAGCTAAAATGACGATGAAATCGAGTGATAAACGTGCTTAATGCAGGCTTCTCACTTGCTAAAATATGATTCCATGCTTGGAACTTTCAAAGCAGACGTGAAAATTTTTGATGACAGTACCATCACTGTGGACGGAAAACCCGTCAAGGTTGTCTCCAACAGAGACCCTTTGAAGCTTCCTTGGGCTGAGCTTGGAATAGACATTGTTATTGAGGTAGGTAATGTTAATCTTACTTTAAAGTTCTCTTCCACAATTTCTTCAAGCATTTACCGTGGTTCGTTCCGTTATGCAGGGAACAGGAGTTTTCGTGGATGGTCCTGGTGCAGGAAAACACATTCAAGCTGGTGCCAAGAAAGTTCTCATTACTGCTCCAGCAAAAGGAGCTGATATTCCAACATATGTGGTTGGTGTCAATGAAAAAGATTACGAACATGATGTCGCCAACATCGTCAGGTTGGTTGTTTCTGTTAAGTACTTTACGTATATCAGGGATTTCCACAGATGATCTTGTTTCGTACTGTTCCAAATGTAATTGGAGAACGTCTGATTATCTGCAGCAATGCTTCTTGCACCACAAATTGTCTTGCTCCTTTCGTGAAAGTCATGGATGAGGAATTTGGTTGGTAAATCTCCAATTTTCCGTTCAGCTTCACAACGTTTAGGATTTTTCTGTTCCTGATCTGCAAATTCTTTTGCAGGCATTGTCAAAGGAACCATGACTACCACTCATTCCTACACTGGAGATCAGGTAGGTATCATCCTGAATAATATGATTCAATTCAACTGGTTGCGAATGTACTCCAACAACTACTGATTGTGTTTTTGTGCAGAGGCTCTTGGACGCTTCACACCGTGACTTGAGGAGAGCTAGAGCTGCAGCTCTGAACATAGTACCAACAAGCACCGGTGCAGCCAAGGCCGTGTCACTTGTGCTTCCACAACTCAAGGGCAAGCTCAATGGCATTGCTCTGCGTGTCCCAACACCTAATGTCTCCATCGTTGATCTGGTTGTCAATGTTGAGAAGAAGGGAATCACAGCAGAAGACGTGAACGGTGCTTTCAGAAAGGCGGCGGAGGGACCATTGAAGGGTATATTGGATGTCTGCGATGTCCCTCTTGTTTCAGTTGATTTCAGGTGCTCTGATGTTTCTTCAACCATCGATTCTTCATTGACAATGGTCATGGGTGACGATATGGTTAAGGTGGTCGCCTGGTACGACAATGAATGGGGTTACAGGTAAAGAACATGAAGTGCTAAAACTCATATACATTAACAACTTCTAATATATGAAGATAATGAGGATGATGATGATTGATCCTTCCTTTTTCAGCCAAAGGGTTGTGGATTTGGCTCATTTAGTAGCCAGCAAATGGCCGGGAATTGCAGCATCTGGAAGCGGAGACCCGTTGGAGGACTTTTGCAAGACAAATCCAGCTGATGAGGAATGCAAAGTCTATGAAGCTTAAGATCATTTTTCTTTGAAAGGCTTAATCTCCCATTGCTTGTAAAAGTCAGATTCGTAGTTGCAATGACGACTGAGAAAGAGCACTTTTGTCTATGATCTTTGATCATCTCTCGATCCAACACATCCCTTCATGCCTTAATATATATTTCAATGTAAGACATTTTTGTCCTTAGGGATATTTTTATCCATGTCTCATAAAATTGGACTAATATTAATTACAATTTTAGTTTTTAAATAAATTACCGGTTAAGTTACGTCATTTGATCCAGATAAAGATAATAAAATGACCCAATAAATGATCTAGAT
>JAOQMP010000002.1:169188-182853 GCA_027563575.1 Erythroxylum pedicellare
AATTTTTTCTGCTTTATTTGTGCATAACTATATATATATATATATATAGCAGCTGTGATAGCTATGGCAAAAAATTGAGAAAATATTTCCTTTTAATTGGCAATTATAAAAAATGTCAGAAAATGTTACCAAATTAATATTAACTGCTTTCACCTGCAGGAATATTAACAGTACCTTTTTTGGAGAATGTTAATAAATTCCAAAATCCATTTTGGCCTCTAGTTGTGACAATTTTCTTTTTAATTGGTGAAAAATGGACAAACTCCTTTTCTTCCCTTTACCCCTCATTTTTTTGAGAATCAGAAAGATTTTTTTCTTCTCAAGTTTGAATTTCTTCAACAAGCATCCATCTCATTTGTACTTTGGCAATTGCGCTTTATAGGTATGTATGTATGTGTTGGGGCTTTCTTAAATGCATTCCTTTTGTTTTCAATATCATAACCAGGCTGAAGGCCCCAAAGATGAAGATGAATCTGAGAAGTCAGTGTCTGAGGTCAATGACGAGGAAGATGAGGAGGGGAGTGGAGAGGTTGGTGCACATGTTGTATTTCATTTGTGGATATTGATCTAATTAAGAGTTTACCATTTTCTAATTGACAGTTTTTTATTTCTTTGATGCAGGAGGATGATGACGAGTAGGATGGAAGCAGATTATAGTATATTAATGTAGGTCGTGACAATGTTGAACAAGCCCTTGTTAATTGTCAATACTTGCTTATTATCAGCTCTTATCCCTTTGTGGTGGGAGGCTTTGATGTTTTATCTTTCGCATTCCTGGATCAACATTATAGTTGTAGAAGGAAGTTTACATTTTGTACTTTGCAACAAAGTTTAATGATTTAGCTAGATGGTTATCTTTGTAGAGAGCATATGGTCCGTACAATGTATTATCTTATCATTTGTGTTTGACTTTGGCAATTTGATAGTTCTTAGATTCTTTCCCTGTGCAAGTCGGTTTGTACTGTTTGAACTCTTCCCTGTTTTAAATATTTAATTGACGGACATGTATATTTGGGTGTTGTGGGTATAACGAAAATATGTGGTGGCAATTGGTAGGTTTAGTGTATTCGCTGGTGCTTATATCGATTCAATTATGTCCAAATAAGTAATGGCAATTGAATTGGTTTGGTTATGGCCTCGTTATGCTGGTGCTTTTGATATAACATTGAAGTGTAGGCGGGTTGGTTCACTGATTCAGCACCGGAATGGGTTAGGATGTTTACATAGATTGTGTCGATGGAATTGGATGTTAGCTGTTGAAGTATGGTCGATCGGTTTTTGATCTTGATGATCTTTCTAATGTTTACATTGTTCATCAGCATATCTGCCGAAGAATGGTTAATAAAATAAAACAGCCATCTCTGGAGTTGCATTGTCCTTGTACCTTAGTGGGTAACCTGTGGAGATTCGTGAAAGTTTTGTTGTTTGGAATCATGAGTCATGACTTGGGACACTTTTACGGAAAAGTTGTCTTTTGGCGTGGTGTGTAGCGTATCTAGAAACATGGATATGAGTAAAGATAATAGTTTGTATTTCTATATGTTTTCATGACAATGCAGAAGCCATTGACTTATGGGTGTGGGCTCCAAGCTTGTCTGCTTCCAGTTTGCCAATTGGTTCCGAGAATTGACAGGTAGGAGGTCATTTTATTCTCTAACGCTGTGTGAATGGCCCAAGTTTATGTTTGATAATTATTCAATATAAAGGACTTACCTTTCCCAGTTGAACCATACCATACCCTGATAGTAGCTGCACCAGCGTCTTCGGATCATAGCCTCAAGCCAGCACAGCTGCACAGGGCTTATCAACATCATACCACCTGCTATAGTCGACCATTTTTTATTTGCCTATTCCTTTTTGAACTAAACTAAACCAGGCTTTTTTAACTGAATATTTTTCAGTAGGTGGGGCGGCCGGCCTATTCCATTATTTCCATACCGGTGACTGTGCCCTCTGCCTTTTGAACTCAATGGTCAACGCTAGTGTCCCCTAGATTATGAAAACCAAAGTTGTTGCTTCAGGGAATGTGCAAGTTAAGTTATTTTAAACAACTTTCCTGTTAGAAGATTTCGGTGGCCATTAAAGCTGGAATAAGAACTAGATACCAATTTTTGTATTCTTCGTATCACTTACGGTATACATAAGTGGAAAAAGAAGTTGGGATTCACAAATTGGTCATTAATTTCCAAACCAAAAGAACAGCAGTTTTACATGCGTACGTTACATCAATAACCTTTTATCATGTTGACTTCAAACTCCTCTCGTATCTGCTGCTTATGTGTACCCTAACATGCATGTCCAAGTGGGTTAATCATAGCTTTCCTTTTTCCTTGGACTTGGGTGATACGTAATTACTTGATAAATGACTTTGCTTTCAGATTCAGTAACCTGCTTTTAGGTCTTATATGATTTTACAATAACCTTGGTAATGAAACATTGAACAAGAAGATGAAGACTGTATATCTTCCATTTACTAAGTAATCAACATTTAACAATCATCTCCTCCAAAACAAAGACAAACGAATGAAAGTACAACTCTATTCTATTCTTCTCATCTTTCTCTCCACTACAAGACCGCAAAACTAATGGCAACTTAGCATCACATGTCATTAACCTAATCTTTTGAAATCTATCTACACCTGAACATTGTTAGAGGTTTCATCTTTGCCAAGCCATTAGGTACCCTGTCACCGTTTCGTAACCGAACCATTTCTGGGTCATCATCTTTAACCTATCATCCTTAACTTCACAGAACTTGTGCTCCCATCCAGCTGGCTCAATTGGCTCGAACCCTAACCCTGGTGCCCTATCCTTTGACGACGGGTTCTCTGCTTTCTTCCAATCCACCACGTACGCTGACACCCTTCTACGAAACTTCAACTTAAACTCCGGCCATGCTTGGTACTTGTAATGGTTCACCCAAGTGTTCTGTATATTCAGCTGCCTCCACTTGTACTCTCTCTTCAGTGTAAAATGGTGTATCACATTAAGCAACGAATGGTCTATCGCTTCTAGCAAAACAATCGACTTGTGCCGATTATCGGATTTCCTCCGACATGTATACCCTTGCGTCACGCCTTCTTGCGGGTGGCAACGTTGATTTGACGGCCCGAATTCGTAACACTTCATCGAAACTTGACCGACCCGACGACGACGACGATTCGCCGTTGACGAAGCAGACGATCTCGGTATCAAAGACTTCAACATCTGATCAGAGGGCTCTGACGAGTTTTCCCATGAAGCGGAGAACACGAACTCATCGACGTCTAAGTACATCATCCATTTGCATGAGCCTTTGGCCTGTATGGCGGCATGCGAGAAGCCAGCTTCTTGCGTCTTGGGCCAAATCCAAGAAACAGTTTCTACTCTGTAACCTTCTTCATTTAGCTCTTCAACGGCGTCGTTCAGGCCGTCGTCGCTGTCGTTGTCGTACAGTATGAACTTGTCGACACCGACCTTGGAATGGTACATCACCCACTCCCTCAAGAACTTGGCCACGTTATAAACCATTGTAGTAGCGCACAGTTCTGATTTTGGCTTCGGGTTGGCTATCCGACGCCAGGGTGTGTAATACGCCACTGTGGGGACCACCAAAAGTTCCTCGGAAATCTCGAGGGAAACCTTGACTTTGAAAGGCGGATCATCCTCCCCGCCACAACCCAAAGCCGTTAAATCCGGATGAGCACATCGGAATACTTCCTGCATGGAGCTAGTGAGGGCGGTTCTCACGGTGCTATTGCTGGCGACGTCGCTAAATATGCACTTGAGACCTCGAGCAGGCCTGTTCATTCCTTGCCGATTATTCACTCCCTTGACGAAGAGTACGACGTCTGTCTCCATCGAGAACGATTCGTACGCCAGCAAAGACCATTTCATCAACTCTTTCGCCGGTGGAGGCGGTTTCAATTCTTTAGTGGACAATGTCGTCAGCTCCGGCGACAAGAAAGGCAAGCGACGGCGATTCTTTGTAGGAAGCTCACACTTGAACGTTGATTGGTTCGTGGAAGCCAAAATCCCGGCGAATCTTGCAGGAGAAGTTTCCTCATTCGGATAACGACATAAGAGACTCTCACGGGAAGCAACCGGAGTATCAGTTGAGACGATCACGAAAACCTCCCAATCAGGGAATAAAATAGATTCAGAATCAATATTAGAGTGCACCTCCAATAAAGAATCCTCATCAGGAGAACTCAACAATACATTCTTCTTCTGATCAGAAGAATTAGAATCTCGAAGCGGCCGATGACGTGAGTTATTGTGGCGAATAGCCTGAAAGGAAGAGTCGGAGCTTCTGGAAAGAGGATTGAAGAGGTGGGCGACGTAGACAGGATTCCTAGACGAGTACAGAGACAAGGTAGCGAATAGGAAAACCGAAACGATTACGTACAGAATCGTCACGAAAGCGCTACGACGCATCGTTTCGAGTAACGTTCCTTCTTTACCACCAGCACCCGCACCACCCCCTCCTCCTTGGTAACCGACACGCAGTAAATGTGGGAGCATCGTAGAAGGAGACTTCTTGATGGTCATGGTTTGGTTTGAATAAGAAGAAGAGCGTGTTATTATATTAAGAAAAAGGGAATGATTGGATATAATGGTTAAAGTTATTCTCCGGTATGGATAAGGAAAGAAACGTAGGAGAAGATGAGGAGGAAGAAGACGCAGGCTGTCTGAGATTGGGAAGGAATCTCAGACAGCGCAGGAATAGGCTAAGACGAAGGATTATGTTGATTTCCTTTCCTATTTATAATGAATATGATAATTAATGTTTTTATTTCATAATTAATTGTCTTAATAACAAGAAGAGATTGGGATTTATTTATTTCCATATTAATTTAAATCAACATATAATAAAATAATGGGCTCTTCTTTAGAGCCCAGCCCAAATCATAGGATTAAATGGGCCGAGTCCATCAATGATTGAAATGTCGGTAGAAGGTGGGCCTGTGCCTTCTTTCATGTAATATATATATATATATAGATATATATGTCGCCTTCCCTTGCCCTACTCATTGCCGATGGATCCAAATTTAGTATTTTCAGATATTACTATTAAACAAACAACACGTCCCTTTCAAGAAGGTGGAGGGCCGAGGATGGGCTTGTCAGGAAAGAGCCTTGAAAAGGTAAACTTACTAAACTTCATTATCAAAATTATTCTCTTATCCATAAAATTGCAAGGTTTCCGTATAAAGTAATGTCACCCTGCCTTGTAATTCGTGTTTTGATATTAATTGGACCGAACGTATATTATATTATTCTAATTTAAATTGAATTTATCTATATCTTACTCAAATTAATTATTATTAAATAGTGTATAGTGAATAGTGCAAAGTCGGTGGTCAAATGAACTTTAAACAGACAAAGGGAGTAATACGCGGTTTGATTGTGATGAACAGCAAGCTAAATAACATAATGACTCAATCTTATTGGATGATGAGATGAGAGTGAGATGGAAACAGAGGAAGAGGTCAAAACCGTAAAACAAACGATTCCACCCAAACCGAAACGTTTAAAAGCAACGAGGGATGACCAAAATCACCGAAACAGAGAGAGAGAGAGAGAGGGAGGAGAGAGGGAGGAGAGCGACTTGCAATTCAATGGCAATCAAGAAGCACTCACATTAATGCTAAACAAAAGATCCCAATAACCATGACTAATATTGGCCCACACAAATCCAACCCCACCACACCTTCTTTAACCAACACGAAAACTTTCTCTCTTCTTTATGCTTCTTGTTCATCTTCCACTCCCTCTTCATCCGTTTCAATTTTTAACTTAAGATCCAAACTTTATGATTTTTGGGCATTGCCCATTTGCCTAGTTAGTCAAATTTTGTTACCTTGTTTGTGTGATGTACATGGTTCGTGAATTCGGGTATGCTACTTCTAAGTTAAATCCCCCCCCTGTTCTCTTCCACTTAGAGGATTTTCCCTTTTTTTTCCCTTTGCCCTTTCGTTTTCAGTGCTAATAATAGTGATTTTCCTTTCTTTTGGCTATCACTCGTTCCCATTTTTCTGTTTTCGGATTTCGAGGTTTTTGAGGATTTTATTTGTGGGTTGGGACCTTCAAGGTCAAGGCATTGTGGGTTGTTTGGGTTTCGGTGCTTGTTTTCTCTCCTGTTAGCGGGGGGTCGGTTGGGAGAGAAAAGAACGAGACCTCCGTTTTCTTTGTCGACCAAGGTTAGGGTTTAAATTAGTAGGCCTTTTTCTTTTCCAACATGAATTCTGGGAACAAATCTTGATGAGATTTTCAAGCACGTGAAGCGTCGTTTTCTTGAATTCTTTGGATTTATTTTGCTTAAAAACTTCAAGAAGATGAGTTGCTTTTCTTGCATTAATCCCCAACGGAAGGATATTAATATCGACATTGAAAACGGACCTCGTTCTAATTCCCGCCATTCTTCAGATTCTTCATACTCCGCTTCAGGTTCAACTTCATCACTCTCACATTTTCTCTTTTGTATAAGTTTCATGTATACGTCGTTTTTTCTCATGCTGAATTCGAAAGTTCTTTTTCTTTCAAAACAATGTGTCAAATTGTAGGTAGAGGAACAGGAAGAACAAAGTTTGATGGTAATCTTCGATATCAGAATTTACTGCGATCTGAAAGACTGCAGTTCCAAAAAGAACTTTTCGATGATTCTGCTTTAATCGTCTAAGATTTTTTCCTTTGATGAACTTTTTCTTACTTCTATTTTGTTTACAAACTTCGTACAGAAAATGGCAAAGACAAGAAACAAAAGGAACCAAACCGCAGTGGCGCACGAAGCTTCACATTTCGTGAACTGGCAGCTGCAACACAAAATTTCAGGGAGTTGAATTTGCTTGGAGAGGGGGGCTTTGGCAGGGTTTATAAAGGTCGTTTAGAGTGTGGCGAGGTAAGTTCATTTCTGTCAACTACCTTCCCAATGCAGATTTCAGTGTTTGTCAAGCTCTTCACTTGATAACTCTAACTGTGTTAAGAGGTTTATCTTTTGGTGGGCAGGTAGTTGCGGTGAAACAACTTAATCTAGAGGGTCTTCAGGGATTTCAGGAATTTATAGTAGAGGTTCTCATGTTGAGTTTGTTGCATCATCCCAATCTTGTCACCTTGATTGGATACTGCACCGCTGGTGATCAAAGACTCTTGGTTTATGAGTATATGTCAATGGGGAGTTTGGAAGATCATCTTTTCGGTAATTTCTTACTGAATCCCTTTACAAGGAACTCTAAAAAATGTTTATTTGGATGGCATGAATTATTTAAATGACGAATCATCTCATCAGAGATATACTTGTAGATGTTCTCGTTGTGAGGAACTTGTTTACATCATATCCGTGAAATCCTTCTGTAGATAACTTTGATATATAGGAGGCTCCTCTAGAGTTTATTTTTTCAACAACCATTCATGTTTCCACTCGCCCCTTATTTACTTGCAAGTTACCATCAATATTTCCCAAAATTCCTGCTCCTTTATCAAGGGAGAAAGTCACGAAGACAGAAGGCAGGGCTTAGGGAGATGAGTCAGTTATCTATCCTGATGATATGTTATCATATTGTGATAATGGCTGGAATATTTTATGGATGCTCAATCTTCTGGAATTCTTTTTGAAGAGTTCAGTATCCTGCTGTCAATTAGTTTTTCTAACCATCCGTACTTGTACTTGAATTGCTCTTATTTTATGCAACTTAGTAGATGATAGATTATATTCTTCTGAAATACTCTGTTTTGAAAACATGTGGTCTTAGCTTCCATTATATATGTTGCATTTTTTCTAGACTTTTTGCTGGTCAATTCCCACTCTAAACATGTATGTATTCCTTTAAAGCAAGTAATCAACAAACTTCATATTCTGTTGTTCGTCTTTCTTTTGTACGTCAGACCTGGAACCTGATAAAGAGCCATTGAGTTGGAGCACTCGGATGAAGATTGCTGTTGGTGCGGCTAGGGGTCTTGAGTACCTGCATTGCAAAGCAAACCCACCTGTTATTTATCGTGACCTAAAATCTGCAAATATCCTGTTAGATAACAATTTCAACCCGAAACTTTCTGATTTTGGACTAGCAAAATTGGGACCTGTTGGTGAAAACACACATGTTTCTACAAGAGTTATGGGAACTTATGGATATTGTGCGCCAGAGTATGCTATGAGTGGCAAGTTGACTCTCAAATCTGATATTTATAGCTTTGGTGTTGTTTTGCTGGAACTTATCAGTGGACGAAAGGCAATAGATCGCTCTAAAAGGCCAGGAGAGCAGAACCTAGTCACTTGGGTGAGTTGAAACTTGATGTTGTTTTTCTATGGCAAAATATGACTTTTGAGTGAGCAGGAGACTTGGTTTTGCATACAATAGATATCTTTCTAAGGATTTACAGCCTGTTGCTACAAAAAAGAATGTAGAGTTATCTTACATAATGTTGATATTTTGGATTTTATGAGAAAGAGGTGAAGGGTTTTAAAACCTGAATGCCTTTCCTTATCTCTCTATTCCTGCGGCACTAGCTGCAACTTCTTATATTTCTGATAAAACTTAAAGACCAATAATTCATGGAAAATATTCGAGGAAAGTGTCTTGAGCTTCAAAATTCTCTAATGTTTTCAACTGACCCTGTTGCAGATTATTTGCAGCTATTCTTGCCTTGAGTATTTGCCAGAAAAATGCAAATGTCTGTCATTCAAAATACTGGAGTGCTATACTTGTGCTTGCAGCTGCTGATTACGTTTTCTTATCAAACTTTCTTGTAGGCGCGTCCTTTTTTGAAGGACCAGAAGAAGTTTTGGCAACTGGTTGATCCTGTTCTGCAGGGACGCTATCCCCGTCGATGCCTGAATTATGCAATTGCTGTCACTGCAATGTGTCTTAACGAGGAAGCTCATTTTCGGCCTCTTATTGGTGATATTGTTGTTGCGCTGGAGTACTTAGCAACGCAGTGTCATGCCCCAGATTCCAATAATAATCGGCTACACGGTTCTTTTACATCATCACCTGTGAAATCAAACAAGGAAAGTTCGGCCCAGGAGCGATCTGATAGGGGTGATAGCATCTAACTAATGCTTTTTGCTGGGCAGGAGCTGGTGAGAGACCCCTTGAATGGTGTAAGTTTCCAGACTCATGTTTGACCTTTTTTATCTGCCAAAGGCCTCGTGACATCAAAGGAAAAGATACGGTTGCCCCCGCACTCATCTGTTATATATATATATATATATATAGCCTTTGGTAATATATTTAGCAACAATAGTTAATCAAGTCTGTTGACAGGAAATGATGCCTGCTTGTGTATATTAACACTTGTTTAATAGCTATATTTTTCTGCTTGTTCTGTTCTCATATGGAGTCTTGTAATGTTCATTTGTGTTCCAATCCTAAGTTGTTCGTACTGATTTAGCTACAGCAGCTCGTGTATTGGCGTATCCTTTACTCTTAACTTGCACGCCTCTTTTCACTATTTTCTTGCGAAACTCTTGAAAAGTTGAACTGTGGAGTGACAGAACATCTAGATTATACGACTGAACTTATGCACATGTATGTACATACGCTTTGGTCTCGATTAGGAGTACAAAATGGATGCAATCTGAACTTCTTCTTTTTTCCACTTCAAATCAAAGTTTGTGGAGACGATATTGGAACCGCAGATTGTTTCTCTTGATCTTGTCGTCCTTTTCAGGGCTATTCCACTTTGAAAATCAAAGTTTGTTGAGACGATATTGGAACAGCAGATTGTTTCTATTGGTCTTGTCGTCCTTTCCAGGGGTATTCCACTTGGAAAATCAAAGTTTGTTGACGACGACCAGACAAAAAGAAATAATCTGCTGTTCCAATATCTTCTCCAGGGTCACACACATACAGCTGCTTGGAGGTCAGGTTGCTTAATGATCGTGTCTATGAACATCTGCGATTAATTTAAGAAAAGAACAGTTGTACAAGGTTTCCAAAGACTATCCTGTTCTTTTGACTGTTTGTTAAGATAAAAGTCTAAGAGGTAGATGCAACGAAATGGATTTTCCGGTTAGTCAAGACAAGTTGGATATTGTGGTCGGGTCGAGACATGCAAGTCTCTGTTAGAAAATATCATTTGTTGCGTATCCCGTGACTTCAGGTTCCTAGTTTTCCATGTTCAAATGGGGTGGCAGAGAACTGTTGTTAAGAACAGTTTCGGCTCGATCTGGTTTAAGTTTGAGTTTGATAAATATATATATATATTCGAATGGGATCAACTAAATTGGACACTGCCGTGTCAAGTTTCTGAGTTCTCTCATTCGTTCTTTAACTATTGTAATACACTGTAAACGGTGGCTCTTTGAAATCTACTGAAACAGAGTCGTGATGTAGGTTTCAGGAGGCTGGTAACAGATCCTCTGTACTTACTCTGTCTCATTAAAATCTGGCTGCGGGAAGCTACGGCACAATTTCTTAATGCGAACAGGTTCTTCAATGTGGATTTGTATTCTAATGGGAACTTGACAAGTTCTAAGGAAAAAAGAGGTTGACCGACCTTCCATCGTAACATGCATTTAACAAGAACGTAGGCCCCGCGCATCACGCCTCTGAAGATAAGACAAGGACAAGACTTTCAGTCCGCCCGCAAAATATTATACACTGTTTGTGTAATTTAATCTAATTTTATATTTAGATCAAATTAATTAAAATTTAAAATTATAATAAATTATTTTAAAGTAAAATGTTAGCGTATTGTTCGTGTTTAGTAAAATAAAAAATGTATATATATTTAAAATTAGACTAAATCATAGACATTGAACCCTTCAACGTACAGACTAATACCTATCTATCAGCTTCTACTTAGTCTTCTTTCTCGGTTCCTTCTTCTTGACTTTGCTTTCCCGACTCAAAATTCTTCATCTGCTACTATATACAACTCAGCTCCGGAGGATCAAAAGACCAGTTTAGTTTGCATCATCATGGGAAACTGCTTAGCAACTACTCCTGTCGATCACCATAGCCCCAGTACCACCTTCACCAAGTCTACTCCAGGTATATAATATATGTACACATACCCATCTCTTTTTCGATCTGTTAATTACAAGTAACTAACTCCTGTCTTCTATCTTTGATGGAGTTGGAGCAGAAACATCGAGGAACAACAGCAAACAACAAACCTCTCTCTGGACCTCCTCCAACATAAGTACTAGCAGTAGCAACGAGGTTCAAGAAGTCAAGATTTCCAAGGAACATGGGGAAACTAACAAGATCACGCCCAACCTCAAAATGTTCAGTTTCGCAGAACTTAAGCTTGCAACCAGGAACTTTAGACCCGATACCATGCTCGGAGAGGGCGGTTTTGGAAGAGTCTTCAAGGGTTGGGTTGACGCGACAGCCTATGCCCCGTCAAAGGTTGGTGTCGGAATTGCTGTTGCAGTCAAGAAGTCCAACCCTGATAGTCCTCAAGGACTGCAGGAGTGGCAGGTAATAATTCGTCTATGTATCTGAGGATGAACACTGCTTAATCAGGTGATTAAGAATCAAGTAATGATTGCTGCAGGCAGAGGTGAAGTTTTTGGGGAAATTTTCTCACCCGAACCTCGTCAAACTGTTGGGGTATTGCTGGGAAGATAAACAATTTCTTCTGGTTTACGAATACATGCAAAAGGGGAGCTTGGAGAAGCATCTCTTCAGAAGTAAGTACGGAGTAGAACAAGTGTTTCGTCCATATGTAATCAGGTTTTGACGCTAAAACTTGTGTGTGTTTCGGTACTATTGATGCAGAGGGAGCAGAACCACTTCCATGGAACATAAGGCTTAAAATCGCCATTGGAGCTGCTCGGGGTCTGGCCTTCTTGCATTCATCGGAAAATAGTGTCATATATCGTGACTTCAAAGCATCTAACATATTATTGGACGGGGTATACACTTCACTATTCTTTTCCTTAACCATTACTGTTTCACTTTCTTGACTAAAACCTACGTTGATTTGCAGGACTACAACGCCAAGTTGTCTGATTTTGGATTGGCGAAGCTTGGTCCAGGAGAAGGCAACACTCATGTAACAACTCGACCTATGGGCACTTACGGCTACGCAGCTCCTGAGTACGTCGCTACAGGTAAACTTCACTTGGACGCAACGTCAGATCAATGTATTATACAGGTGATAGTTAGTTACACTCTATGTGTTTGACAAATTGACAGGCCATTTGTACGTCAAGAGTGACGTATATGGGTTCGGTGTGGTGCTACTGGAGTTGCTAACAGGACTAACGATCTTCGACCCTAACCGACCGACCGGTGAGCAAAATCTGGTGAAATGGGCCACGCCATTTTTGTCTGATAAACGGAAAGTGAAGAAGATAGTCGACCCAAGACTTGAAGGGCAATGCCCTGCTGCAGCTTCGATCCATGTGGCTGAGCTGATTTTACGCTGTTTGGAGCATGACCCGAGAAATAGAGCTTCCATGGACGAAGTTCTGGATACCTTAAAATACGTAGAAGCCATCAAGCAAACCCCCAAAGAGGTTAAGAAAAGCGCAATCAGCCATAAACGCTCTGCTGCTAGTACTGGTTCCTCCCACCACCTTAGATCTCCTAATCATGTTAAGACCACCAAAGCAGCTGTTCGGTCCTGATACTTGGATGAAATTTTGGCTGTTCAGCATTCTGTATATCTCGGAACTGAACTTGAATCTGAGAAAATTTCATTCATGTATGAGTTATGTATTTCCACGTAGAAATTATACCATGTTTCTGCAGCAGAGGATTAGTAACCAAGGTTCAGGAACTTGTTAACAATCCAAAAACCAGCAAGGATTTGGGCTCTGCAAATAGATTAGGAGAATACATTAGTGAATCAACAAATGACGCAAAGATTTGGGATTTTCAGAGAATTTGCTACTAGGATTGAGTGAGAATAGTAATGAAATGGAAATTGGGGTTTTGTTTGCAGGATATTCTAAGTGATGGAGAATTGGATCAAACCCAGAACGTGTATCAAACTGCGAAATAATCTGCTGTTCCAATACGATGTGGTTGTCATCTGTTGGAGGGTCACGCACATACAGCTCGAGATGATGTTTGGAAGTAATGTTGCTCAATGATTATGTATATGAACTCTGCGAGGTATTTAAGAAAGAACAATTTTACAAACATACAAGGTTTCCAAAGACTATTCTTTTCTTTCGACTGTTTTTTTTTTTTTAATATCAGAAACAGATACACGAAAACTTAATTTAGGAAAAGACACCCCGGAGATATCTCTAGCAGGATAAACAGACAATTCACGGACAGGCAGGTTTTGAAGCAGAAGGATGCCAAGTTCAAGAGTTTTTGAAGATAAAAGTCTGTTCTTTTCTTCTGACTACTCTTTTCAATTCGAAATCAGTAACTTGGCCGCTGCCATGTCAAGTTCCTGCATTCTCGCGTTCTTTCTTGACTTCTGTAATATACAGTTTTTTGAAGTCTACTGAAACCGAGTCACCTTGTAGGTTTCAGGAAGCTACGGCACAATTTCTTAATATGAACAAGTTCTTCAAACAACTCTCTCTCTCTCTCTGTCTGAATGCCAACTGTACAAGTTCTAACGTAAAATGAGGTTAAGCGAAGTTGACCGACGTTCTCTCTTAGCACGCGTTTACTAAGAACGTAGGATTCAAACTTCTGACCAACTGAGTCAATAAGAAGCTCTTTTGGTTTAAGCGAACTGGGGAGTTTAAGTTTTATGAATGTTCATCTTTAA
>JAOQMP010000002.1:191716-202452 GCA_027563575.1 Erythroxylum pedicellare
CTAACTAAACTCTCGAGCAGGCCTCGTTGAGTTGATAAAGTCAGCCAACAACCAAAGAAGACCATCTTAGTTATGTGCTTGGAGAAACAAGAATGTGTATCCGGGGAACTCCCAAGTTGCAAGCCACTAACCTGCTAGTTGAGAGGCGTATGATAGGTGCGGAAAGATGAAGCTCAGATAACACCTTTCTCGTATCCTATTGCCTAAAACCAAACTAGAGTTGCAGTCTCATAGCATGCTTACAGAATTTTCTTGTACTCATTAAAATTATAATATCAGTGACAAGAGTAAGTATGAGTCAATGAATCAGAAACTTTGAATTAAGAGAATAATGCAGAGAAGTGACTGTCACGTTTTCTCCATTACAATAATCTGTATTAAGTCTCCATTTGTCATCTCCTACAGTAAAATAAACATTAACTTCACTATTTAAATACCAAAATTAATACAAAACAAAAGAGATGATTCTAATTAAAATAACAAAATCGTGTCTTATCAAAAATATACTAATAGTAAAACTATATTAAGAATTAGATTAGGATTAAAATGAAGCTAAGAAGAGGATGAATAGAATCAGGATTAAATCTAGAGAAAAGTATACTTTGTCTTAATAGTTTACACAGGTTATGAATGGCTTCCTGATGTACTCAAACACCATTGTAATAAGCCATAATTCCTATTGACTCAAATGGGACGTCTAGTCCTGACATAGTGCAGAATATGGTGATATGTTACTATCTTATGAACACAAAAAGGACTGCCAATTGAAAAAGGAACTCTGTAATTCAGTTTTCTGTTCTAGAGATCCCGATAATGAACTCAGAAAATAAAAACCTCAACTAGCTCACTAGTTCTGGCAACTTAAAACTTGAATGTCACCTACAACCACCTTCTTTGCCTTTAACATTTTGTACAGTACTGATATATGCAATGCCCGTATCTTCAGCCGCTGCTGTCCAAAGCACAATGAATCAGAAGTACAGCCTCTGCTGGTCCGAGCACAATGAATCAGAAGCACAGCCTATGCCAGTCTGAGCTCAATGAATCAGAAGTGCATCCTCCGCCGGTCCGAGCACAATGAATCAGAACTGCAGCCTCTGCTGGTCTCATTCGGACGGCAGAGTATCTTACGAGGATCAAGAAGGACTACTTCTTCCCAAAGACCTCCCTGAAAGAATAGGAGACTCTTGGACTAAGAGTTTTATCGTGTGGCTCTGCAATTTCTGGCATACATCAATGCATTCCTCCAAATCATCATCACAGGTGAGCAAGACCCATTCAGAGTCATCATCCAAGTACTTGAGGTCAAATCTACTTATCTCTTGCAAATTAAACCGTCTTTCAATTTCTTTCTGCAGATCTTTGTAACCCCATTTATTTGGCATGCGTATCCGGATTTTATCATTTCCATATGTGACCTTCACTCTTTGACCATCAGTTTCTTGAGATAACTGGCTATTGGTTTTTGGTAATGGTGGTGGAAGGCTAACCAATTTATGGTGTTCTGAAAGAGATAGATGACTCTGGGATCTCGGCATCGGCTTTTGTTCTTGACTCAGAGCATGCAGCTCTAAATCACTTCTGACTCTCTTCAGCACTCCATTGCCTAAGGTTTCTCCAAATATA
This sequence comes from Erythroxylum pedicellare, assembly GCA_027563575.1. NCBI lineage: Eukaryota > Viridiplantae > Streptophyta > Magnoliopsida > Malpighiales > Erythroxylaceae > Erythroxylum > Erythroxylum pedicellare. Next base: position 193,343 of record JAOQMP010000002.1, read on the forward strand.
GTATCTCCACTAGCAGCAACATTAATTGTGGAACATTGTTGCTGAATACCGCTGGAGCAGCAATGACTCGAAGTTGAGCTCTGGCTGCATGATGAGGAAGGAGACTTTGGTGCAGTAGCTTGGAAGCTGATCATACCTGCCTCTGGCTGTATGCTTGATGACTTCAGATGATTTCTTGATTCTGAACTTGAAAATGGCGTGGTTTTTGATAAATCTGGAGAAGTCAACTCAGGAAAGTTTGTATAAAATGAATCAATCTGAAGAGCACCAGAGGCACCTTTTACCGAGTCAATCACAAGTTGGAGTTTCTGCAAAGAATGTCCAACCTTCTTAATTTTTCGAGAAGGCCATCGTGTTATTCCATGTTGCCGACAAATTCTTTTCAAGGTTGTGGGGCAAACTGAAATTTAAGAATGTTAATGATAAATTTGACGTTGTTAGAGAACAGATTTCATGCTTCAAAGATGAATAAAAGTACATAGCTGAACAATAGCATTAAAAAAAATTTTACACATGGATTAGATCATAAGCATTTAAGGTCAGCTGTAGTCGATAGCACATTCGGAAGAACTGAAGTTGCTTTTGAATAGAAAACACAAAAGCCACATTAAAGGAAAGTCGGGCTTAGCTTATTTTACGAGGAATATACATACCACCAATACTCTTTGCAGCATCTTTTAAGCTACCCGCAAAATATTGTTGAAGAACTTGCAAGGTGATGGTTTTCTCAGCCTTGATCCGTTTCTTCTCTACTGTTCTCTCAATACTGACATTAGAAAAGCTACCTTCACCGAAAGCAGACTCTCCACTTTCAGCACTTTCTTTTTGGTTATGAACTTCAAGATGTTGCCTGCAATTCAAATATTTCATACTAAAACTTAAATCTTAAAGATTTCATCCTAGAACAACAACATCAGTAATTGATACTCTGTGGAGAGCCACAACTGGCTGGATACCTTTCTGAACATGGATGTTTCTTCTTTGGCTTCATTTCGGCAGCAGGTCCCTTGTTTGAAGGAATTAGCCCTTTAGTAACTGGCAAAGAAGTTTCGTCCTCCAATTCTTTGTCAGTTACTATTCGTAAGGTTCGACACATCTGTTGTATAGTAATCGATAGTGAATTAAGCATTTTCTTCTGTTCTTCAGGATCCTTGCAATCTGTAGGCAAGAAGAACTCCAGGACAAAGTCAGGTGTACCAGTGTGCACACTTCGCAGGCGAATTGCAACAGCAGCATGCAGTCCAAACATCCTTGCATGATGAGAAAGGGGATATTCGGTCTTTCCAAGTAGGGTTATATCACCAGAAAAGCATGGTTGGTTAGTCATAAAAGCTTGTCCAGCAACTCCTTGGCCTTTTAACAAGTGATGTTCAGAGCATGCCTCATGAAAGGGTTGGATACTAGGATCAGCTACATGACAAGAATGATCAACAGTAGAAACACAATGATAGTAATTCTCATCAGAATGCCGGCTGCCTCCCTTGCCTTGTTGGACGCATGAAACCCAGGTTTGAGCTAAGGGCAATCTATGTGTTTCACACGCAGATCTCAGAACTTCTTGTATCTCAGGTAGTGCAGCTTGGTAGGACTGATCATATACCTGATGTAAACAGTTGTATCCATTAACAAAAAAAAAAGAGAGTGGGATTTAGAAAATTGATCTAGTTGTATTTAGTTTTAGTTACCTTTACATTCCGAGTGCTCCATATTTCTGAACTTCTCAGGTCAACAGCCTACAGATAAAAGAAGGATTCTCTTTCAGACTAAGTTGGACAAGGGTCACATCATTCGCTGTACTGGGAATTAAACGCAAAATGTAACCTTATGGCATTTTAGTAACTTGGCATTGACCATGAAAGTATGTTCATTCTGGAATCCCAGCTAAAGATGATTCAGACAAAGAAAATGTGCATCTAACAAAGAGAAATTTGAAAAATCTGTATTTCAGAACAAAGGGTTAAAAGATAACTACCTAAACCATGAAAATACAACAGGCAGACATACTACCTATAGAATCACTATTGGTATAATTACATAAAAATAAGACATTGACCACACATCACCTCAAGTCAAATCTGAATTTTCTAAAAGGAAAGTTTTTTGCTTAACCAGAACCTTGATAAGAGGTCAGAACCACCCTCAAGGATGCTAGAAGCTCTTTATGATAGGAATCTTGTATAAAATGTGAACTTGCAAAATCAAATTTACAGCAGGGTGATAGTGGGATGAGAGCCTTTGATTTGAGATTCACTGATGCCAGCTAGTAAAATTAATCTATTTCACCTAAATACAAAAGTCTTGATCAGAAAAAAAAACAACTTTGCAAGAGCAAAAGCAGTAGATATCTGCAGTGATCTCAATATTTATGGTTTTCCTTTCCGTTGAGCCTCAAACATGTAATTCATACATTCATGGTACAAAGAAGAATAATCACCATCTTGCATACACAATCAAATGAAGAACTGTGTAGACAGGTATACTTAACCATTAAAAGCGATTGGTTGGCAAATATTATGAAAGCACAAACCTCGAGTGCCTTGCAAACATTTTCAAGATCAGGACTGTACTTGATCTTCTGTTTTGTCATCACCACCTCAATAACACCTAGACACATCCTGCTTTCTTGTCCGAAAACAGGAAGAGCCATAGTTCCACGTACATCATGCTGTTGAGCATGATCTCGACGTGGGTATTCATCGCTTCTGAAGAATCGAACGTCGGGGGTCCACTCAGGAACCTTATCCAAGAAAACTCTACCTGGTAAGCCCACAAAATCCTTTGAATTCAACTCAACTGAAAACTGATAGTTCACAGATATTTCTCTATATTTTGCCAGCCTTTGACAGCGTGGATCGAGAGCAAATGGTTGGTCATGAGTAGTTAGGACGCGTCTACCCTCCCTATTTACAGGGATCCATATTTGTACCAGGACATCTTTATCAACTGTAAAGTCCTTGATGTACCAAATTGCCTTCATTAATCTTTCCATTACAGATGTTCCAGGACCAGAATTTGGTCGTGGATCAATCCACCGTCTTCTATCAAAATAAGAACTTTCTGTTGCATTACTTCCCCATCTGCTAATATCAAAGGCGTTACGATCAAGAGATTGAATGCCAATATTATGCTCGCCTCTGGGAAACAATGGAATCTGATTGTCTTCTTGGTTGCTTTTTTGAGATAAACTAGAAGATGAATCAGAGTTGTTAGTCTCTGAAGCACAACGCGTAAATGACGGATCTGCCAAAGCAGCTGAATTTGAGGGACTAAGATTAAGGAATTCAGAGCCATCTGTTGCTTCTAACCAGCATCCATCTAGTAACAACTGATCTATGAAGTCCAAGTCCATGGGCTGACCTGGAGAAACATCAAACATAGTACCCGGTGATAAGACGCCATCTTCCATGACAATATTTCTTCAATATACCAGTTGTCTATATTCTGCTACATGCAAAATCTCAGCATGGGGGAAGAAACTATCTGAAGTGGTCATATAAGTTTAACAAACCCAGACTTCAAGGAAAAATTCAAGTCTTCAGTCCCCAAACAACCAATCTGTCCAAATCATTTCAACGTCATCAATACAATCCAATACTAACCAAACTGAAGGGCTAAATTTCCAAAGAGAACATTACTTGTTTCCCCATCTCTTTGAACTTTTCATCTTCTACTTTAAATTTAGCAGGTACAAAGTAGAAAAACTTTGTGATCCAGAGCGTAAACCCAAATATTAAGAAGAAGATTATGCATATTCTCTCTCAGGTTGCAAAAGAAGCAGAAATCAGAAAGAACCCCAGCAGAACAAACTAGGGTCAATCAACGAACAAATCCCCATATGAAAACAACATATCCATAAACTGGGCATTATACTCGTCCCAGAGCAAAGAAGAAAAGTTGTTGAAAGAGAAAAAAGGCTCGCTTCTTATATCAACTTTCTCACTTTGTTCAAGATTCTATTACCCTGATGACAGACAGTAACCAGAATCGAATCCAGAAAAGGATCGCTAATATGGAAAAAAACAGTAAGCACATAGATCCACAATCTGCAGCCAATTTACTAGGAAAAGCCACAGTTCGTACAAATATATGGAGAACTAAAACAAAAGAAGAACAAGAGAAACGAAAAGATAAATAACAAGGCTTGGAGTTGGACTCACCATGCAAACAACTAAACAGAGTACTTGCTTAACCTTTTTTCTCTCTCTCTCTCTCTATATATATATATTACAGAGCAAAATCATTAACACTCTCAAGCGGTGAAGGAGGAAACAAGAAAACAAACGATCTCATAAATGTTTGATGAAGGTGGTGTTGTCGCTGATGCAGTCACCTCCCTAACAAAAAGATTTCTCTTTTTTTCCTCGTCGTAGTTATTATCTGAGCCTCTCGTTTAAGTTTTAGACTTTTGTGCTTGCAAACAAATGTTTGAAAAGATTCTGCTTCGCTTCATACGCTATGACCCCACATCTCCAAGTTGCCTTTTTTGGGCCTCCTAGTCCTCTGTTCTATACTTCTCGCGCCAATTTAATGTCAACTGTCAGGAGCCCAAGTCAGAGAAAATAGAGAAGCATGAGTTGGGCATACGCCATATGCCAAGATGTAATCTTGAATCAAGTAAAATGAATATTATATACATATATATAAGAAGAGGAGACTGTAGAGTGGAATCTGATTTCTTCAACTGGTTAAAAATGGAGCTGATGTGTGTGCCACTTCCTGCTTTCTTTAAATAGAAACCTGTCAATATGCTCGTCAGCTCTCTCTCTCTCTCTCTCTAGTTTTTTTTTTTAATGTTAAAATATTCAGACGATACTAACAGCTTGTGTCGGGTGGCTAAGCCGAACTTGCGTGGTTAGTTTCAGTTAAAAATGTCAGCTTTCAGGTAAATGACTGGCCTAACAGAGGAGGAAAGAAAAACAGAAATATGGGATTGTCTTGTTCTTTCTTGTCAAGCCATCTGTGGAGAAGAAGAAACAAAATCGATCTAACACTCTGCCAGATTTTGTACTACTCTTTGGATTCTAGTGTATGTACAAAGGTGTTAAGATTTGGGATGAGCTCATACTCGAGCATTAAAGTATTATATCAAAGTAGTCCACTTCCATTTTTCTATGCACCTAATACAAATACAATAATGGTAATTTATAATAAGAAAATTGATAGTGATAATGTTGAGGCTTGTGTTTTTTATTCTATAAAATGTAAGATTCTAGTTGATTCTCCATGCTTATCCAAAGCTTTAGGACTTCGTCAGATCTTTGGCAGTTTTAAGATTCTAAAACCAAGATTGATTAATGAAACAATGTAATGACATCCTAAAGATTGAAATTTGCTAACAACACTTGATTGGCCCTCATTTCTTGACTCTTCCTTCAATTATCCTAATATATTGTATTATAATGTTGATGTACAACCACTGGGCTCACTTATCCAGGTTCGTTCAAACTTGGATTTGGACCATAACCTGTTCGGACATGAGTTTGGGCTTTAGCAGGGCAAGATGGCCCATTATCATCCTCTGCACAAATATGTTGTATATCAATGGATACCCAACAATGAACCAAACAAGTCAGCCCTGTCACTGTTTCAACATTTTCGTTTCGTACCCACGTGATACATAAGGTTATGGCAGAAATATGCATGACAAGGCACCAACCATCATTAGGTTCTGGTTTAGATAGAACATAGATAAATAAGATTTAACACAGAACTCGATTCTCATGAACAATAGTTCCGCAAAGATGTCATTACATGTTGCAAGTATTAGAGAGAACCTGGCAAAAGCAGAGTCTGTGATAACTGTATAACACAGCACAGCAATCACAGATTGACATGAAAATTGCGCTATTCAACTTTTACATTCTCCACGGTTAGTCAGTCTCTATCTTGGTATTCTGTAATCGAAATTCTAATATCTTATCATCTTTCAAATGCTTGGCCTCACATTAAGACGAGATCCTATCTTCTGACCCAGAGATCTGTCAGCCTACATTGTGAACCAGCCAGAGTAAAACATTAGCCGTCATCTCCAGTTAATAAGAAACAGTCAATAGTTCTTAATAAAGGGTTTGGACGAAGGGGGTGTCTAACCTGAGACCAGTATGATATCCAGATGCTGCGGATCTCATGAGTAACTCGTGGGTCAGATAATGCGTCGACCCATCGACGGATGAATCTCTCTTGCCTGCATATAACAGAAAGGCCGAAGGAGATTGCCATGAGAAATCATACACGCTTCATTGCAGACTGACAGTCAAAATGGCGGCTTACCTGTCTGGTGCCCATGATCGGTATCTCTCTCCAGGCTGCTTGAAGTTGTTCTCCTTCTGAATAATGCACTGCATAAGCCATGGAAGCATAGTTTTAGCATCCCACCAGTAGAAGCTACATCTTTAAAGAATCTAAGAAGCACTCAAAACTGATCAGTAAATTCACCTCTTCAATAAACTAAATATCAAACGATCTTTCACATTAAGCCATTTCTAAACTATTATACACGGCTTTCAATCTTAACTCAGAAAGAAAAATATAGAAGAACAAAAAAAACTGACCTTCTCACGCCTTCCACTACAAACAGAAGGAGGGATAGGGAACCTCTCAGCATGACGAACAGGGTCATACCTCGATGGGAAGTAATTGACCTGAAAATAGCACATAGCACAGGATTAGAACAGATTGCCAAAACCAAATAGAAAATACCCAGCACAATAAATGTATTTGAATTCCAGCATATCTTGTCCCATGTTCGCTAGGGTAAATGAGCATATATCTTGTCCCATGTTCGCTAAGGTAAATGAAAAATGTTGTTAGGAGTGGTATTCTGAGGTAACACAGCCAAACACCTCTTCGTCTCGGTGCATGAAATTCATGAAACCTTCATGGTGATTGTTATGATGAGAACATTTGGGAGCATGTGCAGGGAGCTGCAGATAGTTGGGTCCAAGACGGTGCCTCTGTGTATCAGCATATGAGAAGATACGAGTCTGGAGCAACTTGTCATCTGAATAGTAAATACCAGGAACAACAATGGCTGGGCAGAAAGCAAGCTGCTCATTCTCAGCAAAGAAGTTATCAATATTCATGTTCAAAACCAAACGGCCAACTGACTGCAGGGGCAAGATATCCTCAGGCCAGGTCTTGGTCACATCAAGTGGGTCAAAATCAAACCTGTCTTCATGATCAGGATCAATTATCTGGATATAAAGTTTCCACTCGGGATAGTTGCCAGCAGCAATGGAGTCGTAAAGATCCTGAGTGGCATGGCTATGGTTAGCTCCTCCAACCTTAATGGCCTCATCCTCCAGGAGACACTTAACACCACAAGTAGGTTTCCAATGAAATTTCACGTAGTGTGCTTTTCCGGCTTTGTTAATAAACATATAGGTATTAACCCCTGACCCTTCCATATGTCTGTAATCCTGGGGAATACCCAGATCATCAAAAAGGAAGGTGAACATGTGCAAGCTTTCGGGATGATGGGAGAAGAAATCGACAATTCTCCAATTCTCCTGGATGTGAGACTTGGGGTTAGGTTTAAGGGCATGAACCATGTCTGGGAACTTCATTCCATCACGAATAAAGAAAACAGGGAAATTGTTTCCCACAAGGTCGAAATTGCCCTAAATCAGCAAGCAAACAAGATAACATGAGAATGAATGAAAGACAAGTTCTCCAAACCTAATTAGCAAGATTAACAGACACAACTCATGGCATTGAACATACACATTGCTTAAAAACAAAATTAAAACATCAGAGAACTACCCACCTCTCTGGTGTAAAATTTCACAGCAAAGCCTCGAGGATCCCTCAAGGTTTCAGGACTTCCACGCTCGTGGATAACTGTTGAGAAGCGTACAATGACAGGAGTTTGCGCTCCTGGAGCTTTGAGGAAATCAGCACATGTAAGTTGAGAGATATCATGGGTGACCTCAAAGAAACCCTTTGCACTTGCTCCCGTAGCATGCACTACACGTTCTGGGATCCTTTCCCTGTCAAAGTTGGCAAGTTTCTCCACCAATGATAATCCTCTAGGAGAATAGGTCCTATCAAAAGAAGAACAGAGAAATGAACTCTTCGTTCATTAATATGGAAACACCTACTCTGTAAGTATCAGAGCACAACAAAACCCCCCATAAGGGCAGATAACATGTACGCTCAATAACAATAAACAAGTAACGAGAACCAAAAGAATAACACTTTCAAGACATCCGGTTATATCATTCAACAAAACTACCAAATTTGGTATCATTCAGCAGACGATAAGAACTTCTAATCACAAGCACAAGGACGGCAACCAATTCTGACGGTTTCTGTAAACATAGAGCTTTAAGAACAGACAACGAGTAGGTTTCTGTGACCATATAGCTTTAAGAACGTATAACGAGTTTAAGCATAACATTTACGCATATCAAAAGTCCAACGCAGTAAAAAATGATACCATTGAAAGATTAAAAAGCTACCTCGAGAGCCAACAGTGAGTGAGGAGTTGTTGTTCCAGACTTGAGCACCAGCGTTGGTAGTAAAGTAAGGAGAATTGTAAGCACTTGATGGTCGGTACTGTAAACAAACAGAACAAAGAACTCCATCAACAACAAAAGAAAAGAAAAATGAGAATAGACAATCCAGTCATCATCATAAAGGTAGAAAGCTTGTCGACTGAGAAACAAAATCATCTCAACCCAACAAGACAATAAAGATAGACAAGAAAACTCAATTCACAGAGTCCCAAAAAACAAAGAAAATCAACCATTAGGTTCTCAACAAACAGATTAAATAAGAGAAACATGAAAACAGAGCATGCACATTCAGGTATAAGTAGCATGAAAACAGAGCATGCACATTCAGGTATAAGTACCTTGTAAGGATCCATAGCGAACAGCGATTAGAGGGAGGTAGATAATACCACACACACAGACGAAACCAATTTGTCAAAAAATGAGAATCAAATCCCGGAGGTATATATAGGATAAACACGCTCGTGGCATACACATCCACGTCTTCCAACTCCATCGTCGTTATCCAGATATTTTACTTGTATTTCTTAAATTACTTGGCATTAAAATAATATTTAATACGCCGCCGTTTTGAGGGGGAGGGGGAGGGGGGGTGTG
>JAOQMP010000002.1:215779-245611 GCA_027563575.1 Erythroxylum pedicellare
TAGAGATGGAATTTGTTTTATAAATGTTTTGTGATTATTGGAAATGAAAATTGTTGAAAATTGTTGGAAATGGAAATTATTTTATAAAGTTATATCCTTCGACTTGATCCTTATGTTATGAATAGATGTGTATGAACAATTATATAAGCTATGTCATTCATTATTTGCTGATTATGTAAATCATTTCATACCCTTCAACTTGATCTTCATGTTTGAAACTTTGAATTGAAATTGTTCGAAATTATTGGAAATGAAAATTGTTTATGTATGTTTTATGGTTGTCGAAAACGGAAATTGTTTATGTATATTTTGTGTAATTATATATGTTGAATAATTGAATTGTTAGATTTTGATTTATAGTGAATTATGTTCCATGAAATTGAATTGTGTATAATGTAATCACACAAAATGAGTTATATTATATAATGGATATGTACATTGTGTAATGAAATTATGTATTATTTATTTTGATATATGCATTTTTATGTGTTATTTATTTTGATATAAGCATTCATTTATTTTTATAGATAAATAGAAGGAAGTTCAAGTACTCCTGATCAACCTACTTCAGGAAGATACAATGATCCAACTTGGGCTTATGCTGCATTGGTTCCCGTTATAAGGAACCATACTATTTGCTTATTTTGTACAAGCATTTGAAAGGTGGAGGAATCACCCGATTAAAGAAACATTTAGCTGATATTAAAAGAGATATGAAACTCTGTAAAAAAGTAAAACATGATGTAAAGTGACAAATGAAAACATCGCTTGATGAATATCAACATGAGAGAGATAGAAGGGAAAGGTTGAATTTTGAAATTGTTAGTGGAAATTCGTTTTCTACTTTCTGTGGTGATTGTGGAAATGTTGAAGATGGTAGTGGTATTGGTAGTGTTCCATCTCAAGCTCAAGAAGAAATACTTGAACTTGATGTGAGGAAGATAAGAAGGCAGGTGACTAGTTTTTTTACACCACGAACAACTCCTAGAGCCCAACCTTCAATTCATAGTGTAATGCAATCAAGAGATGCGACTCACAATGTCGATATGGCAGTAGCTAAATGGTAGTATGATACAGGTTCATCATTTAATGCTTCTCAGTCTTATTATTATCAACCTATGATAGATGCAATAGCCTCTTATGGTCTGGGATATAAAGGTCTTTCAATTGATGACTTAAGAGGTAAACTTTTGAGTTGTTCTGCTTCTGAAATTAGAAGTTATTTGACAGAAAGAAGAGTAAATTGGGTTACTTATGAATGTTCAATCATGTGTGATAGTTGGACAATTAGGAGATAAGAGGTTATTATTAATTTTTTGGTTTATTTTACAAATAGCTCCATATTTTTTAAATCTATTGATACATCTGACCTTATTAGCAATACTGAGACTTTGTTTGTAATGTTTGATGAAGTTTTGAATGAAGTAGAGCCAAAAAATATTGTTTAGTTTATTACTAACAATGATTCCGCTTATAAAGGGGCAGGAAAAAGGTTACAAAATAAGTATAATTCTTTATTTTTGGATTCCTTATGTTACACATTGCATTGACCTATTGTTGGAGAATATAGGGGATCCTAGGTATTTTTCTGTTATTGATGAGACTATACAGAAAGCTAAAAATGTGATAAAGTTCATATATAATCGTGCATGTGTATTCAATTAATGAGAAAGAAATTTATTAATGGTAAGAATTTGTGTCGTCCTGCTGTGACAAGATTTGTAGCAAATTTCTTATCACTTTAGTCTTTTGTTAAGATGAAGAAAGAGTTAAGACAAATGTTTATAAGTGATAAGTGGATTGTATCTCAGCATGCTAGGTCTAATGTTGGAATGGAGATTTGTAAAATTATACTAGAAGATAGAGAATTTTGGTCTCATTGCCAATTTATTATCCAAGCTTGTGAGTCTTTGGTAAGGGTACTTCACTTGGCTGATAGTGATGAAAAGCCAACATTGAGTTATTTTTTGGATGCCATTGAGAGAGCAACGGAAGCAATCCAGACCAATATGAAACATAGGTCTTCTTTGTACATACCATATCTTCCAATCATTACTGGGAAAAGAGAAAGACAACTTTCTTCTCTATTGTTTGCAAATGAGGTGTTTTTGAATCTTAGTGTCTATTTTAGACTGGATCTTACTAAGCAAGCTGAAGTTAATAGAGGAATGCTTTTAATTATTTCAACAATTGTTAGCATGGACACAATACAAGATCTATTAACCTCACACATGGAGCTTTATAAGTTATCTTATGGGGATTTTAAAATGCCAATTGCTATTTGACAAAGAAGAAAAATTTCTCCAGGTATTAGTTGTTTCTTTTTTTTTTGAAATTAATTAACACTTTATTTTGTTTATAATGCTACTTTTGTTATCTTACGACTTACAGTTTCTTGGTGGGATCAATTTGGAAATAATGTTCCATAATTGCAAAGGTTTCCAATTCAGATTTTAAGTCAATTTGTGAGCGCAACATGTTGTAAATGAAATTGAAGCATATTTGAATTTATCTACTATAAGAAAAGGAATATATTGGAGCATAAGAAGTTGAATGACTTAGTTTTTGTTTGTTACAATTTAAAACTTCAGGAAATGTATGTTATTATCATTATTAATTTTGATATAATTTCTTATAATTTCTAATAATTTAAATTTACTGTTTATTAGGAGTCTTAATAACATAAGTAGTTCAACTGATCTAATTTCCATTGATAATATTGATCTTTTGGCGGATTGAGTTTCTGAAGAATCGAATTTGGTAAATGTCAATAGCTTGGAAGATAATCTTGAATGAGAAAGCATTGATATGTTATTTGGTGCATTAAATTTGAATTATAATGATGATAAAGCTCCTCTCAATGATGAGGATTTTGTACCAAATGATAACTGAGGTCAGTGCAGTTATAGTGGGTATCCTCCCGTAGACGATTGAATTTCGTTCCAAGTTTTTGTTTTTCCTCTTCTTTTTATTTTACTTATATTTGATATTTATGTTAAATTCTATATATGTAATGTAATTGTAAATATTTTTATTTTATGTTTAACTTCTACTTGATTGTTTCCTCATCACGAACTCTTGTTGTAAATTGTAATAGTTTGAGAGTTAAAGAATAATATAAAGTAGTTATTGTTCTTTTTATTGGATATTTTACGTAATTATTATTTATTAAAATGATGAAATTGTATTATTTTAATATTTTAAATAATTTATATTATTCTTAATTTTATATTTGTATGATGATGATTGCCTTTTTTCATATTAATTATGGTTATATTTATATGTAAATTATTTAAAAAAATTTATTATTTCATATTAATTGTGATTATTATAATTTTTGGATATATGATTGAGGTAAACTTGTAAAGTATATAGTACAATATAATAATGAACTATTTTGCAAATTTTAAAAAAATTCAAAGACTATTTCATTAATTTAAAAATTATCTGAAACGGTACCTGGTATTGACCAGTACTATATCAAAATCCAATCTGGTACCAAATTCGATACGATATTTACAACTTTGCTAAAACACTCCTATAGGCTAATTCAATCAACCGATTACCAAGCATATCCATCCATGTCAAAATAATTTCTGCTTGGCTAAAAAATGCCTAGTAGACTGTTTACTAAAGAAGGCCTAAATCTACTACATTCCTAAATATTGATACGAACAAAATAATTTTTGCTTGGCTCTTTCAATCTTGTATAATTTTTGGTTAGATTCAACTAATTATGATAAAATAGTTTTAATTTAATTAAAATTAAAATCAAAATCAAATATTTATAGATATAGTCATAATAATAAACTTGGTCTAAATTTATTTTTGATCAAATTTTGATATATTAGATTAAAATTTCACAAAAATTTTAATTAAATCCTAAATCTAAAAATTGACTCAAATTTTATTTTATTTTTATTTAATTTAAAATTAGATTAAATTTAATTTGAATCAAACTCTTTTATCATCCCAAAGACCAAAATAATTTCTCAATATAGTCCTCAACTAATAAATCTCTCATTATTTAATTTCAATTTTTAGTTGAAAAATAACTACAATTTCTTTTTCTCTAATGCCAATTTCAAAGAAGAAAATAAACGGAAAAAAAAGTAAAGGATTTAATTAAACAAGGGTTCACGGATTCCAAGGATTAAATTGACTGTGTCTGAAAATAATGGGCCCTCAAAACGCCTGCCACGTTTCACATTCCCCGACCAAAGCTCCAGACCATAAACACATCAGTATGCTGTTTCCACATATTACGTGGCTTGCTCAGTTTGACGGTAAATAATCTCTTTCATGTGCAAGTTTGAGCAAAGATGGATCAAGGTAATTTGAAACAGACGAATGAATGCAAACCCCACCATCCAAAGTTCTGTACCCAAATTAATATATTCTTGATAATTAAAGGACTCTACTTTACGTGGGATAGATTCCCTATACGGGTTATTGCATAAGATAAGACAACCCAAGTGAGTGAGTGTGAATCAAATTATAGTGCTTACTTGTATTTGATATTTAGTCGGCAGAAAGTTAATGTTTTTTTCAATCTTTTAGTTTTGTTTCTTAAGAAGGATTAATTGATGGGGCTGTTTTGTTTTCTTCTGAAAATTTTTGGTTGGATTTTTTTTGTCATGCCGCTGGCTATGGATAAGATTGTGGTGTAGGATTGACGTGGAGTTTGTGATGGACACTTAACAGCTGTTCGTCGTTGGGTTTAGATTTTTTTACAAGGGCGGGTTCTGGCTTTATCTGGCTACCTTTCTGATAGCGATTCTTCAATAGTCATCGATTTTTTTTTCTTTTAGCCAACGGTTCTATTGTGAATTATTAGTCAAGTTTGATCCTTTTCTTTTTTGTCTTTTCATCGAGTGGGTGTCATGGGATTCGTTTATTAGACAAGTTGAAGTTTTGGAGCTAGGAACTTGTTAATATCTTAAGTTTCTATCTTTACTTCATTTTTTAATTCATACTCTTGGATTTTTTTTTCTTCAGCTGTCCATTATTTGGGGATAGACAACGTGGAATCTCTTTCAGCGTCTGAAGCTGGTGGTAGTTCTATAAGTATTCAGATCGTTTAGTTGAAGTCACAAGGGAGTGAAGAATACTGGTTCTTTCCTGGAAGCAGACATGGTAGAAGAGAAAGAGAAGAAGTTCCTCACAGTAGCACCCTTCCAGTGTGCTTGGAGAAAGGATTTGAAGTTCAGGGAAGCAGGTAGGGGGTGTGTGGCTTTTGATGCTTTTGCTCACAATGATGTCACTGTGGTATTCAGAGAGAATGTTGGAAGCCAGCATTGCCACTATAAAAGGGACAATAGTCCTCATTATACTGTCATACTTGGGAGTCACAGGAATCGCCGGTTGAAAATTGAGGTAGATGGGAGGACTGAGGTTGATGTGGAAGGCATTGGACTTTGCTGCTCTTCTGCATTTCAAAGTTATTGGATCAGTATTTATGACGGGCTGATCAGTGTTGGCACAGGAAGGTATCCTTTTCAGAATCTTGTATTTCAGTGGTTAGATTCCACACCAAATTGCAGGATACGGTATGTTGGGCTTAGTAGCTGGGATAAACATGTAGGGTATAGGAATGTCAATGTGTTACCACTTCCACATAATCATTTGTCCTTATGGAAGCAAGTTGATTCTGGAGAATATGAGGGCCAAGAGGATGGTAAAGAAGAGTTGGAACATGAGAAAAGTTATGAGAAATGGGGACTTGAAAATTTTCTTGAGAGTTGGGAACTCGCTGATGTTGTCTTCATTGTGGGTGTGGAAGAAAGGCCTTTTCCAGCTCATAAGGTGATCTTGAAAGCATCTGGTACTTTTCCTCTGACTTTGTCAAAGGAAGATGTTATTTTGCTCAAGGATGTGTCTTATCCAATTCTACGTTCATTTCTTCAATATATCTATACAGGGCAGACTCAGGTATCTTTTCCCACCACCTATTATGGATTTAATGGTCAGAAGGATATTCATTTGCCTTGAACTCTTTTGCTCACTGGACAGTTTGTTTTGTTTCTGTCTTTGTGATATAGATATCCGAATCCCAGCTGAGTTTGCTATGGGCTTTGAGTTTACGATTTGAAGTGATGCCACTGGTGAACCAGTGTGAGGAGACTATGGAAAGGTTTAAATTTAACAAAAAGCTGTTTGGATATGGAAAGTCTGTGGAATTATTGTATCCAAACAGTCGGCCTCATTATTGTACAAGCTTTCCCTCAGGACTCCCGGTAGATGCGCAGAGGCTCAAACAGTTGCATTTGTCTGGAGAATATAGTGATGTTTGCGTTTACATTGATGGTCATGGTCTTGTTGCTGAGACTCATAAACTTATTCTTAGTTTATGGAGTGTGCCATTTACGAAGGTTACTATACTTTTATACTTTTACTTCCTGTTAATGTCTGTCCTCAAGTCCCTCGTGTATTTGGGGACGCTAGGACAAGATTTTTGATCTAAAGTTGCTGCAGATGTTTACATCAACATAACAGGCACAAGTGTGGTTTTACTGAATGCACGGACAATCAATCTGTAAAGTTTAAGTTTCATCGAGTTGTGGTGGATTATGGAATTTGTGGTTCTTTAGTGCTCTTCACTACTGGTGATGCGTAATCTCTAGCAAAATATTCTAATTCCATTTTATTGTTCCTGTTCTTTTGACTCGTAACAAGTTTTTTGTCCATAACAATGGCCGATTTGAAGAGGTGAGGTGTTGTGACAATAGTGTGATCTGTGAAATACTTCCTTTCTACATAATATACGAACTTTAGAATGTTGTTTCCTTGTTTTATTGATATTCATTTTATACCAATCTGCCTGAGGTTTATCATCAGCAATTTTGGTTGTTTTGATTCTTAATGAATTCATTTTTTAGTCAATTATCTCTAATAAATATCTTACAATATCAGATGTTCACCAACGGAATGAGTGAGAGTAGATCCTCTGAGATTCATTTAAGTGAAGTGCCAGCAGAAGCATTCAAGATCATGCTCGAATTCATGTACACTGGGGAACTTAGTTTGGAAGATACAACTGATTTTGGAACCTTGTTACTGCAGCTTCTCTTATTGTCTGATCAATTTGGAGTTACTCTTCTTTATCAGGAGTGCTTCAAGACACTCTTGGAATGTCTTTCTGAGGTAGTGAACTCGTTTCTTGACAAGTAACCTATCAAAGCTTTTCCTTTTTGCAATCATACGCTGTTTACTGTTACAATATGTTTCTTGTCTGTCTAGAACTAAAAGAATGGAGGCATGACTTGCGGTTTCGGACCTCTGTAAACAAAAGAACAGATCCCTTTTATTATATGGAATATAAGATATTTGATACCTTTCATGTACATATTATATGCAGGGATGGAGTTCTCCTAGTGGAAGAAGGTCATACTACAAGAGTTTTTCTATTATGCACAAGTTTAATGGACGACGAACCAGACGAATTTGGCAAGTTACTTGGGCTATGGCTTATAAAGCTAACTGTTGACTTTGTTGCAGGAGTCATTATGTCCAATTCTGGAAGTGGTTTCATCAATTCCATCATGCAAACTCATTGAAGAAACCTGCGAGAGAAGATTTGCAATGCACTTCGACTATTGTACAACTGCAAGTCTTGCCTTCATCTTATTAGATGGGACAATTTTCAGCAGCATCATTCAGGTGCCCCTCTTTTTTCCAATTTGTTTGGATAATAAGATAGAATTAGACCTCATTTAGTGTTTCTAAGAACACAGTGCAAATGGTCCAACAATTTAAGGAGAATAAGAAGATCCTTTTTGGAGACTACAATACATACTTGGAGGGTTGGTTTTGCACTAATTTGATCGTCAAGATTTTTGGAAAATGACAGTTTGGATAATTTCTTATTCTACAATTTATCGCAGAAGTTGTCGGGGTGAGGATGGGATTTGTAATTTGGAAAGTAACGAGAAGATAGTATCTAGTGCACATCTAAAATGTTGGAAGCATTGAATGGAAGATTAGAGGTGGAAATTGTACAAATTTTATAATTTTTATAGTCAATGATCTTTGGCAGAAGAAAAGCCTAAGATCGATAACTCACTTGGAAGCATTTGTTTGTGATATTGGCAAGCGTGTACAACAGTTTGAAACACTCTTTATAAGAAATAATGGTTTTGCAGCATCCAGAGCTGACTGTGACATCAGAAGAAAGAGTTCTCAATGCAATTCTGATGTGGTGCATGAGAGCCAAGGATGTGTGTGGGTGGGAAGTGGTGGATGAGCTGATTGCAAATTCGAGTCCTGAGTTCCTTTTCAAGGAGAGACTTCAATCACTTAACGACCTGCTGCCATTTGTGAGATTTCCTTTGATGCCATATCACTTACTCGAAAGCGTAAGTCGGGCATGGATTTAGCCGATAATTTCCTACATTGAGAATGAGAGTTTGAGCTTGTGCTAACTGTATTGCAGTTGGGAGAAAGCAACATGTGCAGGCACATTGAAGTCTTGAATTATCTTGTAAGTAAGCATATTTTCAGAATATATGGTCGTAAAGAAAAACTTCGACATGTAAGTAATGCATATTTCCCTCACTTCTCTTTCATGCCAATGATAGGTGAAGGAAGCAACTGATTTTGCTGATACTGGATTGGCAAAGCTGGGGAAGGACAAAAAGTAAGTAATCACCATATTTTTGGTTTATGCTCACTTCTTTTGATCTTCTTTTTTTAGTTTTGGATCATATATTGAACCTGGTACAAGTTAAGCATAATGTAACTAAACAGTGTCACGTTGATGGAAATGGCGCCTTAAGATTCACCTGTCTCCCGAATGGGTTCCTATTCTATTGTTTGTTGATATTTATTCTCTCTCTCTCTTGCTCTTACGCTAGTTGATCTGATCTATATTCTACTTAGAGGCAGATCAAATGAGATCTTTTATAGCAAAAGTATAGAAAGCAGAACTCTATTTGGAAATTGACGTAGCTTGTTCAATTATGGAACTAGAGTCTTGTTTCGAAAGCCTAACATGCCGTTTTCATTAAGGATTTGTCTTCTGGTTGTCAAGTTCCATGTCACTTTTGGTTGTTTATTTTGTTTATTGATGACATTTAAGATCATCAAGTCTTGCTAAGAGATGCCGCTAATGTTTGTCTTGCATTTTATAGCATAAGGTTCGAGCATAGACGGTCTAGTTATAAGGAACTCCAGTACATTTGTGATGGTGATAGCAACGGAGTGCTGTACTTTGCTGGCACGTCCTACGGAGAACATCAATGGGTTAATCCTGTTCTAGCTAAGGTGAACTTTTGATCATTCATCAACCTTTTTATGCTAATCTCTTGATAGATCTGTTAGGACATGGATGCTGTGGAGCATGTGACTTAACAGTTTTAAGTGAACTTTGCAGAGGATCACTATCAGAGCTAGCAGTCCCAATTCAAGATACACTGATCCTAAGGTTTTAGTATCAAGAGTATACCAGGTACCATAAGCTTAAGACAAACCAAAAAACTCCTGTTTGTTTTAGTTTGCATGCTTTGGTGATTGAATTGTGTTGCCGTCTCAGGGCACGTCTTTTGCCAGTCCTCGGATAGAAGAAGATGGGAATAAATGCGCATGGTGGATGGTTGACATAGGCCAAGATCATCAGGTTTGAATCAATCAACTACTAACCTTTCCATCAACTTGCTGCATGCATAATTCATCTTAATTCATGCAGCTTTTGTGCAATCACTACACCTTGCGACAAGATGGGTCAAGAGCCTACTCAAGGTTTTGGAATCTTCAGGTAAAAAACCTGAACATCATTCATATCAGAAGAGGATTTGTTGCTTCTTTTTTTTTTTTTTTTTTGGGAACGAAAGAGGATTTGTTGTTCTCAATGTTTTTTGGTTAAAATTTTGTCTCCCCCTAGGGTTCATTGGATGGGAAGAGTTGGACAAACCTGAGAGTACATGAGAATGATCCTACAATATGCAAGCCAGATCAGTATGCATCATGGCCTATAATTGGTCCTAATGCTCTACTGCCCTTCAGGTTTTTCAGAGTTGTTATGACAGGACCCACGGCTGATGCCTCCAATCCCTGGAATCTATGCATTTGCTACCTGGAACTTTATGGCTACTTCCGATAATTTTTAGGACCTGACTTTATGGCTACTTCCGATAACTTTATGGCTACTTCCAGGAAAATAAAACTACTCGCATCCTGTCATAGTTCCTTTTTTGATGTTAACATCTCATAAATGTTTCAGTTCATACGCTATCAAATAAAATCCGCTGTTTCATACTATGACTACGATTGTTAAATTCTATTTTTTTACTACTAAATATTTCCAGAAATGGAATATCACGAATAACCAGTGGCCTTGAACTAGACCTAAGAACTTCCAAGTTCCACCATTTTTAACAATGCATTATAAACATTAGCTAAAAGAATTAGATTCATGATAAACATCACAAGGCCAGAATCATTAACCAATACGTATGGCAAAGACTTTCCATCTAAACTTTGATCATTGGAATAATCCATGTCCAACGAACATTTTGGAGGAATATAAACACTTTCAACCTGTTCACTCGCGAAAAAAAAAACAGACATCCAAACTGAATACATCCATACAATTTGCCACGACCCTAGATAATATGTCAAATGTCTCCCTTTCAAAGCAGCTCAACAAGGTGTAAAACTTTAACCGAAATTTTTAGGTTCTCGCAGGTAGGAATATCATAACTTAGCCAGCCGTTAAGAAATTCTGTAGATCTAAAACCAGGTGGTGTGTACACAGATTACCTCCTAACAGGAGGCACACCACCTCTACCAGGTGCTGCTCCACGTCCAGCAGCTTGAGCCTGCATTAAACTCCAAGAATGAGCCAGGCAGCAGGCGATGCAACAATATAGAGGGGAAAGTTGGATAGTAGGAAGGAAGAAGAATTAGTTCTTGTTATCTGGCAGTTTAAGCACAAATAAGATTAACTAGCAACTCTCTGTGACTAAAAAAAGTCCATCTTTTCAACAAGTTAATCACAGGTAGAACCACTTGCTTTCGCACCAAAAGCACCAAGTTCAATGATATTTATGGGTACTAGAACAGTGTCAAAGAAAACAGCTAACTGCTAATGCAAGAGAATTCACTAAACTGACCTTAGCCCGCATTGCAACAGATCTGCCCCTTCCAACTCCAAGTGACGCACTCTTACCCTTCCAGTTGCAAAAGACAAGATTTAGAATTCACAGAGCAAATGCAAGCTTAAACGAACATAACTGATGGTAGGGGAATACCTTGATTCTAGCATCAAGGCGTTTGAACATGGGGGCGTTCTTTAGCATATCTGGTATGACCATAAACCTGTTGAAAGTTCAGAATAAAAGTCACAAACTGCACTGTTGCATTTTTCTCGTCATTTTAATCACTAATATAAAACTGTTTCATATGACAAAATGTAGGCAAATAAGAAAAGTTCACATTCAGATACCTGACTTTACTTCCTCGAATAAATACATGCTCAAGCTGTGAAACCTTCCCATCCTGAAAAAAGGGAATTATCGACCTTAGACACAAATTGAGAATCATGCAGCTAAATGTCTGAATAGTCAGGTTGAAACTAGTCAGATCCAACTATCTATAGAAGCCAAAATTGACAGCATTACTCCAAAAATGATCAAAGATCTCTGTGAGAACCAGATACAGTTGAGAAATAAAACAGGAATTATTAGAATTGGGCACATGCACACTGGTCTCAAACAACTTCAAGAACATGAAATCACATTTCATGAGGAGAATAGAACTGAAGGCAATTACATTCGTCTTTCTGATTAATTACTGAAATGCGATCAACTCCATTCAAAATTCCCGTAGTAAATTTGCAGAACAAGCACAAGTTGAAGTCGAAATTGCCAGGCATTAGTACCTATCTTGTTACACGAAACCTAATTCCCCCACACAAATCTTCAACCGCAATCCAATCCTTATAATGCAAAACAGTTCAACGAGTTGACAAGGTACATTACAAGTAAAAAACTCAAATTTAGGCTTATGGAGAAAGACGCGGATGCAATTTGACAAAGAAAGAACCAACCAAAATCAGTCGAAAATAAAAAAGATCTGGAACTTAAGGGGGCGATTAAAGGGGAAAGTCCCCAAAAAATTAACATTTAACATTGCCAAACAAAGAAGGAGAAAAGACGAGTACCCTAGCTGTGTAAGTGATGTTCTCGAGTTGGCAGTTCCAGTTATCTTCACACTCCACCATGCTACCTCTGTAAAGCTCTCCACTTTTGAGCTCCACAGTCACTATATGCCCTGAGGCTTCGTGTAGTAGTTTCACCGGTATACCTAAGCTTCTGCTCATCTCTTCCTCTTTTCTCTTACTTGCAAAGCCCTAATTAAGCCCCACACTCAACTTTAACCGGAGACCGATTGAGTTAGTGACAAAATAGTTATTCTCTTATGAATAATGGGCATTTTCGTCATTTTCCTTCTCAACGTTCTGAATTATGCCAACTATACTTTGCTGGATTTTGTTTCCTTCCTCGGTATCCAAAACACGGGACTAAGAAAAGCAACGGCCCAGATCCTTCCCTGTAGACATTCACATGCCGTACGTGTCGTTCCCAGATATGTACCTCAACTCTTTGATTGGGTTCTTAACAGTTCTATCGTTAGTTACAGAAAGTGTGTCAAATGAGGTGTTGTAGAGAAAGATGTTGAGTTGTTTGGTTCCGTTTCCCGCGCCTGCTGTAGCCAGAATTTCGAAGAAGGTGATTTGATTTTCTAATAAATATTGAATCTTTACTTTGCAAGGAGTGCATGCAGCTGATAAAAGTCGTTACTTTGTCTTCTTTTTAACTAATCAGGTTGATGGAAACAACAAGGCCCGTATTTCTAAGCAAACATCAGTTGGGGTGACTTTGGGTTACGATAAGTATCTTGGCCATCACAATATCGGTTTCTCTTCAAGAGCTTCTTCGAATCAGAGGGTATGTTTGATATTAGCATGACATCCACGAGCGGTCTGATCTATGGCTTCTTTTTATGTAAAAATATAACCTTGTTTTAAATTGTCAGTTGCAGCATGGATTCAGAACTTCTGCAGTCTTGATCGATGATGACTCGAAGATGACAAGCATCGAGCAAGACGTAGAAAACATTCCTATTTTGGGAACGGATTCTGGGTTGGCACCATTTAAAGATCACTTCAAGTATAGAGTGAAGAGATATGTGGATCAGAAAAAGCTTTTCGAAAAATATGAAGGTGGTCTTGAAGAATTCTCTAAAGGTAATCGTTCTTGAAATTGACCCAAAATTTTGAGTTTGATTTCATTTTCAGTTGGCATCAGTATATGTCATTATGCTGCGAATACATGTGTACATGAGTTGTGGCAGGTTTTTCGCATATGACAAACTTAACATTTTGGATTTTTTTTCTGATTATTGATTTATTCTATGTTGTTTCTTCAATGAAGACTAGTTATATTTTTATACTTGATTGATAGTCATTATGCAGTGTTCAACCCTCTGCTTCTATAGGTTATTTGAAATTTGGACTAAATAGAGAAGAAGGAAGCATTGTCTACCGTGAGTGGGCCCCTGCTGCTCAGTGAGTTGTTTGTATTATAGCACCAAAATACAAGTTCCTGAATGGTTTTGACTTTCTTACAGAAGATGTCTGCTGTATTATGTAGGGAAGCACAAATTATAGGAGACTTCAATGGTTGGAATGGATCCAATCACAGGATGGAAAAGGATCAATTTGGTGTATGGAGTATTAGGATACCTGATTCTAATGGACATCCTGCCATTCCTCACAATTCAAGGGTCAAATTCCAGTTCAAGCACAACAATGGAGTTTCGGTTGATCGAATTCCAGCTTGGATTAGATATGCAACTGTGGATCCTACAAGTTTTGGGGCGCCATATGATGGTGTGTATTGGGACCCTCCAAGTTCAGAAAGGTGCCAATTCTTCATGCATCAGTTCTATGTTTAGTTTTGGTACAAAAGAGATCCCAAGCATATAAAGATCATATGCCACAAAGAATCCCACCATGTGAAAGATAAATTCTTGTCTGGCTACTCTTGTGAAAATTTGAAATTTTGGTTGCATATTTAGTCCTACACGTATGATCTGTTGGATTTTCCTATGAGCACTCAATTGTGAAAACATAAAAGACTACCACCTTGACTATTTACTACATAATGCTAATTTGTTCAACAGCCACGGGAGCGTGGAGGGGACTTACCAATTGTTCTTTTGATCTTTGGTTGTATTAAAATAAGTTGTTTCTTGACCCATTCTTTCTCTGAATTTGTAGGTATCAATTTAAATACCCTCGCCCTCCAAAGCCCAAGGCACCACGCATATATGAGGCTCACGTTGGAATGAGTAGCTCGGAACCTAGGGTTAATTCTTACAGAGAATTTGCTGACAATGTTTTGCCTCGTATTCAGTCGAATAACTATAACACAGTCCAATTGATGGCAGTGATGGAGCATTCTTATTATGCATCTTTTGGGTATCATGTCACAAACTTTTTTGCTGTAAGCAGTAGATCTGGGACGCCTGAGGACCTCAAGTATTTGATTGATAAAGCTCACAGCATGGGTTTATGTGTTCTGATGGATGTTGTACACAGCCATGCAAGTAATAACGTCACTGATGGACTTAATGGCTTTGATGTTGGCCAAGGCTCGCAAGAATCGTATTTTCATACGGGAGATCGTGGCTACCATAAACTATGGGATAGTAGACTGTTCAATTATGCTAACTGGGAAGTTCTTCGTTTTCTTCTATCCAACTTGAGATGGTGGCTTGAGGAATTTAAATTTGATGGGTTTCGCTTTGATGGAATAACTTCTATGCTGTACCATCATCATGGAATCAACATGGCTTTTACTGGAAACTATGAGCAGTATTTCAGTGAAGAAACAGATGTTGATGCTATTGTTTACTTGATGTTAGCAAATTGTTTGATACATAACATTTTACCAGAAGCAACTGTGATAGCTGAAGATGTTTCAGGTATGCCTGGACTTGGTAGTCCTGTCTCTAAGGGAGGAGTCGGTTTTGACTACCGCCTAGCAATGGCCATCCCTGACAAATGGATTGATTACTTAAAAAACAAAAGTGATAATGAGTGGTCAATGAAGGAGATGTCGTGGAATTTAACTAATAGGAGATACACAGAGAAATGTATTGCCTATGCAGAGAGCCATGACCAAGTATGTCATTTCATTTTCTTGTTTATTTCATAGTTACTATTTTCACTCTGACTCCTACATCACCTATTGTAGCTTGAATTGACTACTATAAAGGATTGAAAAAGAGAGAAATCAGCTAGAAACTAGCTTATTGCATGTCTTCCTTTTGTTGATATTTTCGTTTTTGCAGTCTATTGTTGGTGACAAGACAATTGCGTTTCTGCTAATGGATAAGGAAATGTACTCTGGCATGTCCTGTCTGATGGATCCTTCTCCTGTTGTTGACAGAGGGATAGCTCTTCATAAGGTTAGTTTATACTGCATTATGAGCTCCTTTCTATGTTGATTATATTACTTTTTGCTGCAAAAATAGTTTCACAGACTTCTTACAGTCGTGTATCGTTGTGACTTCTTCTGTGAAGTCACTATGTCATGTTCAGCTCCACTTGAATGGTTGAATCAGATCCATTTTGCTATTTGGCTCTGATGTGTAATTTTGCTTCATAAAACATCTACTGTCGTGATACAGAAACCCTTGATTTTTTTTTGATTTCTCATTATTGAACCTATATTTGCAGATGATCCATTTCATAACTATGGCATTAGGTGGTGATGGTTACCTTAATTTTATGGGGAACGAGGTAAGCAGACTGTTACATTCCTGCTTGTGAGGTCCTTGTATTATTAGTGGTATATACCGAGCTACTATTGTTACGTAAAAAACGGTTAGTCAGAAGTGCAAATTTTCTTAGATCAGAGCATCAGATAGTCTAAGATGAGTCAGGTTGATCATTTCAGTTGTTGGAGATTACTTTTTAATTAATTGTGAACACATTAAGAAAGATGGTTAGAAAATGACATTAAGCTTATGCATTTTAAACAATTAGTTATGTCGAGAGTGTGACAGCAAGTAAATTGTGTTTCAATTTTTATTTTTTATGCAGCTAATAGTGTTATTCCACCTTTCTTCCAAAAATGCTAGACGTGTAGAATGGTAGTAGCTGCTTTAACTTTGAGTTGTTTTTCCATGAATGCTTAAGTTTGGCCATCCTGAGTGGATTGACTTTCCAAGAGAAGGCAATGGGTGGACTTATGACAAATGCAGACGCCAGTGGAATCTAGTTGATACTGAACACTTGAGATACAAGGTTTGAGAATATTATTTTACCTTGTGAAGTTTTCTTCAAACTTGTCCGGCGGTACATTTCCCATCAGTTTACTGATACTTTGTCTTTCCTTGTTTAATTTCACTTTCAATCCTGTGGCATGGTATTTATGTTTAAATTTGTTTACATGCCTGGATTTGTTTTCAGTTCATGAACGCATTTGACAGAGCCATGAACTTGCTTGATGAAAAGTTTTCATTTCTCGCATCACCAAAACAAATTGTGAGCAGCACAAATGAAGAAGATAAGGTATATATAAGATAAAATGACACTCTCACTTATTAGAAGCATAGTGTGAAAGACCATGAGCAATTCGGAAAGAAGAAGGGGGTGCAACTTTTGATTCTGAGTTATGGAAAGATTTACCTTGTAGTTCTTACGTTAGTATTCTCCAAGTCCTAGGTATGATCATTAGAAACTTCACAGGTTGAATGTTAGAATAATGGGTAGTTTTCTGTTCAGCTGAAGATCATCCTACAATGAACCTGATCTGTTTTAGGAATAATGTCCTGAGACAGATTATTTGTAATTAACATTTAATCTCCAATTCGTTGTTGTTACATTAGTTCGTTCCAACATTGACTTGTTGACTTTACCTCACAGGTTCTTGTCTTTGAACAGGGAGATCTGGTTTTTGTGTTCAATTTTCATCCAGAGAATATGTATGAGGGGTGTGTATCCTTGAATATGCATCATGATCTCGTCATCCTATTACTGGCTGAGGGTCACAAGTTGTCATTTGTGCTGCTCAGTTGATAATAATTTTTTGAAGAATTTATTTTCTGAATGTCCTGAAACATGCAGGTACAAAATTGGTTGCGACTTGCCTGGAAAGTATAGAGTTGCACTAGATAGTGATGCTTGGGAATTTGGCGGGCATGGAAGGGTAAGGAGTAATGTTATTTTGATCTTTTGAGAAGTCCCTTAATAGCATGCAGGACGTAAATATGATTGCTTATCTTCTTTCGGTTCACAACACAATCTAAACACTAAAGGGGCAAACCACATTGACAGCCACATGACTTCATGACTGATGTATTTGCCAAATAAGAATTAATTGGTTTTACTGTGCAACTCTGAATGGCCGGGTAAGTAACTTCTATTTGTCTAAACTGGAAGAGGGGTACCGAGCAGGAATATATCAAAACAAAATTTTTTCAAGTGCTGACTAAAGTTGTAAAAAGATACAGATGATTTTTTTTAATTTAAACGCAATATCTTCCTTTACTGAGTTGCATTGATTCATTGTAATCTCTCTGGCAGGTCTGCCATGATGCAGACCATTTCACGTCTCCTGAAGGAATACCAGGAGTGCCTGATACAAATTTCAACAATCGTCCCAACTCCTTCAAAGTGCTCTCACCTCCTCGAACTTGTGTGGTGAGTTCGATTCTCATTGTGATCCATTGTTCTAGACGATATCTCCTTGTTCTATATAGAGATCAACCAAACTTAGATGCAATGCAAGATAGGTCAAGTTGACATCTAAATGTTGCCTTTTCTGTGTCCTGACCTATATAATGCTCAGGCATATTATAGAGTTGAAGAAGGCAAAGAAACTAGCAATGTTGGTGATCTGGCTGATGCCAACCATGTTCGTGATATTTCGGCGGCTGACAATGATGTTATTGATAATGCAACGGCCAATGTGGTGGCAAACGAGGAAAGCTCCAACCGACATGATGTTCCTGATATTTCAGCAGCTGAAAATGATGTTATTGATGCCGTAATGGCCAATGTGGTGGTAAACCAGGAGAGTTCCAATCGAGAGGATGTTGACTAAACATCTTCTTAACACCATAGTAATGTCAGTCTGAGCATAAGTGGAAAAGTTGATTCAGAAGAAAACTGGGAAATTACATCAGATGATTGAAACTCAGGAGAAATGCCTCGCCCCATCAGAATTATTTACAGCTTGTGAACAAACGGTTTGAAGTATGAGGCTCTTGTATCATAATCCTTTTTGATGGTATAAACACTCTTGTCATAAGTTGCCGTGTAGATATATATTATCCGCTTGTAAATAATTATGATGAAATTAAATAAAGAATAATTGTCATGGTTTGAACTCATAATCCTTGTTCCCATGTGAAAAAGTAATGATTCTGTAAAGAATGTATTGCAAACAGAGAGTAGAAGAAATGGTCAGATATGGAGACGGTAAAGTGAAGTTGTGGATTCTTGATTGATCCCTCCAGCCAAACTTGTGACTTGAGAACTGGAAACAGAGCTGAGAACTATTTATTTACAGATATTATCAAACACATCTCTAGATTGAAATAACTAAAGGAAATGCCAAATCCAATTCAGAATTGAAAAATCAAATTCCAGTTCCCCCTAAACCTTGAAGAAAGATTAAGGCAAATCTTTCAGATTTTACGGACCCTTCGAGCCCCAATTTTCCTTTCACTCACAATCGCAGATCTTTCATAGTTAACAGGCAGAGGAGGCTTCTTGATCTCTTTGCTCATACTTCTCAGTGAATACCTTGGAGTCTCACCAATCTCCACCGAATAAGCAGCACACACCGATTTTCTCAGGCTCTCAAGCTTCTTTGCGCCCCTTTTCTTCGAAGACTCCAAAGACACTCCCAGTTTGTGGGGAGTCTTTCCCTCGTCCCCTGTCTCTTCTTTCTTTCTCTTCAGCCTCTCATTTCTTCTAGCAGAGTACACATCGTAAAACCTGCCTCTTTCGAACAGAGGACTTGAATTAGCACTCAAACTATCTCCCAATCCACTATTGTTCGTACTTTTGCCTCCGAATTCATTGTTAACCAACTTCGCTAAAGCTCGCAACTCGCATGAAATTGACCTGTATTCGGGTCGGAGTTCCAGTTCTTCCATGTCCCAAGTGGGATTTCGTTTCTGGGATTTTGCCAAAGAGCCTTACACAAAGAAAAGATTTTGTCAACAACCCAAAAACACTATCACCTTTTAGAAACAACAAACCATAAAAATGATAAGAACAAAGAAAATACGATCAGACCACAGCAAGAATATATCCTAGTTAAAAAGAACCTCACCAGGAGGAGTTTGCAAAGATGTGGGGTTGGATCGAAGAACCCGGCGTGGTCGGAGCATGGTCGTCGATTTAGCCAACGGAGGCTTCCGTTGATCGACTTTCATCTTAGACATGTATCCGAATCGCTAGTGCAAAACCTGTAGAAAAAGGAGTCCTCTTGATGGTAAAGACCCTACCTTTAGCCTTTGGCTTTTATTAGGAGCCAAGACGCAGTCTGAAATTGCGGATTGGGATGGAAGCGCCTCAACGGTCAAAAATTTTCATTTGAACGGTAATGGGTTTTCAATTCGAGTTCAGAAACTGCACGTAACGGACGTGTTTGACATATTTACCATGAAATAATTGTTCCCATAAAATAATCTTCTTCTTTTGAGTAAAGTGAGAAAACGTTATTCTCATTCAATTCTGTCAAATTGGTTTCATGTTCATTTGGTTTCCTTTTGTAGACTTTTCAATTTACATGTAAATCACAAAAAGTTCCAATCTTTGGCATCTATTTGCAATTACAGAAGATTATTAAAGCCATAAGAAACGGAGAAGATTGAAAATTTGCAAGTTTTGGGGAAGTCTTTTAATTTCGTATCTCATACTAAAAATGCATTTACCACTCTTACTGTTGTTACTATTGTAACAAAGAGTTGAGGGTCGACACAAAAGTTTTACGTTGACTTCAAATCTCAAATATGTTTACACCAATCATTGGATTGGAATCTAACACAGAGTCCATAGAGCCAAGTACTCCATGTCGGATCAAATATTGCCCACAGACAGCGCTTCCTGGCCCTTAAGAATTTGTAATTATGGCCTGTTCTTCTATGTGATCTGTTCCACATGTTTTAGTTTTGTTGGACTCTTCGCCACCTTGACAAGCAAAGCTGAGTTGGTAATGACTTTTGGAGTTCAGACAATATCACTTCCTCTTGAAAGAGAACGCTTTTTCTGAGCTAATCTTGATTCTCTCGTCATTTCAACAACCATCCTATTTCTCTTTGTCATTTCTGCAAATTGCCTCTTTATTCTCTTCTTATCATCTCACAATAGTGCGATCCAGTCCAGTCCAGTCCAGTCCAACGATAAGAATCTATAAAGTAAGTATCAATATCACTCAAATCCATCATATTCCTTCTTTTTCCAAGACATTTATTTACTCGTGAGTTAAGCAGCAGAAAGAGAAGATCAAGATGGAGGGTACCATTAAGTGCTCAGCTAACTACGTGCCCTTAACTCCCATCACCTTCCTGGAACGCTCCGCCGTCGTCTACGCCAACAACATCTCCGTCGTGTACGGAGACGTTAAGTTCACGTGGAGACAGACACGTGAGAGGTGCGTTAGGCTCGCTTCTGCTCTCGCTCGCCTCGGTATCGCTGCTGGCGATGTGGTCAGTCGTCTTGTATCTTCTGGTTTACTAGTTGGTTCTTTAACTGTATAAGTACTGTTCAAGTTTGCTTCTGCTTTTTATTGTGTGGTTGTTGTTGGATCTTTCCGCTTTTCGTTGCAAATTTTGGCATAGATCAGGATGATTTGGATTTAATCTAACATTGATGACTGAGTGTTAGGACTGTTTAGCCTTTTGTTACCTTCTTTGCTTCAATATACCAACGAGAATCCTTTCAAATTTGAGTAGGTTGCTGCTTTGGCCCCAAACATTCCAGCAATGTATGAGCTTCATTTTGGTGTTCCAATGGCTGGAGCAGTCCTCTGTACTCTTAATATACGTCATGATTCAGTAATGGTGTCTAAATTATTGCAACATTCAGGGGCCAAAATCATTTTTGTTGATTACCAATTCATGCCCAATGCTCAAGGAGCATTGAAAATTCTATCCCATTCGGGCATCAAATTGCCTCTTCTAATTTTGATTGAAGAGCATATTCCATCTGCCACAGTTTTGTCTTCTGCAAGTTTGGAATATGAAGGTCTTTTAGCAATGGGAAGTTTGCATTTTGAGGTTAGACGGCCAAAAGATGAATGGGATCCAATCTCGCTTAATTATACTTCAGGCACGACATCAAGCCCGAAAGGTGTTGTTTACAGCCATAGAGGAGCTTATCTAAATTCTCTTGCAGCAGTTCTACTAAATGAGATGACTTCCATGCCTGTATACCTGTGGTGTGTCCCCATGTTTCATTGCAACGGATGGTGCCTCACCTGGGGTATAGCTGCTCAAGGTGGTACAAACATCTGCTTAAGAAATGTCACTGCTAAAGGGATATTCAGTAAAATTGCTGAACATAAAGTAACTCACATGGGTGGTGCACCAACAGTTTTGAACATGATAATCAATTCACCGTCTAGTGATCGAAAACCGTTACCAGGAAAAGTAGCAGTGATGACGGGTGCAGCTGCGCCACCAGCCCGGGTCCTGTACAAAATGGCAGAACTGGGATTCATTTTAACTCACAGCTATGGTTTGACAGAAACCTATGGTCCAGGGACAATTTGTACTTGGAAACCTGAATGGGAATCCCTGTCTCAAGAAGCACAGGCAAAGATCAAGGCTCGCCAAGGTGTGCAGCATCTCGGTATTGACGAAATTGCTGTAAAAGATCCTGTGACAATGAAGGATGTACCAGCAGATGCAAAAACCATGGGTGAGGTTATGTTCAGAGGTAATACTGTAATGAATGGATACTTCAAGAATTTGGAGGAAACAAAAGAAGCATTTAAGGGTGGATGGTTCAGGAGTGGAGACTTGGGAGTTAAACATCCAGATGGATATATAAAACTTAAGGATAGATCAAAGGATATCATAATTTCTGGAGGAGAAAACATTAGCACAATCGAGGTGGAATCGGTACTCTTTGATCATCCAGCAGTGCTTGAAGCTGCTGTTGTGGGAAGACCTGACGATTACTGGGGCGAAACACCATGTGCATTTGTGAAGCTGAAGGATGGGTGTAGAGCCAGTGCAGAGAAGCTTATTAAATATTGCAGAGATCACTTACCTCATTATATGGCACCTAAAACTATTGTTTTTGAAGACTTACCAAAAACTTCTACAGGGAAGGTCCAAAAGTTTGCTCTAAGAGAGAAGGCCAAAGCCATGGGAAGCCTTTCCAAGAGTAAATTGTAAAAGAACAAAGAAAACAATTATCGCAGGGTAAGAAATTTGTTTCATACTTAGTATCTATAATTACAACTGTGTTGAACACATAATGGGGTAATGTTCTGTAACCCCTAGCCAATGGTGGAAATGTGTTCTACCCTTCAGAACCCTGTATAGATATTTCATTAAGATTCAAGCTCAATACATCATCTTAATCAAGATACTTCAACACAAACAATAACTGTTTGAAATTCAATATGCAACTATTGTATCCTTTCGGGACACTATCGACAGCTTTACACTGATTGTTGACTTGTAGGTAAGAATGTTCCAGGCTGAAAAGTCTTCCAGTCTAGATGTTCCTCAACTTGATTCAAGCACTTGAGGTTCAACTTTGTCTTGTTGACATTTCCATAGGCTTTAGGAATCTAGGCTACAGTAATCTGCACAGTAAATATCCATGTGATTATTTTTCAAAAGAAACTATCCATGTGATTGGTGGGATGATCTGAGGAAGCATGTCAGGAGCTTGGCAAAGAACGTTCATGATGGATTCTACCTTGGCCAAGCATACACGCTTTTACCAATTCCTGCAAAACATGATTGCTACGAGCACATTGAACGATGATCTTATCATTTTGGAGTGGCTTCTTAGTAATGGTACAGACAACGAATCCAGCGTGTGTTAGGGAAATAGCAATAAAATAAAAGTGAAACGGTTTATACGCCCGATAAAATTGAAACGGCTTATGTCCTAAGTTGAAATTTTTCTTTCTGACACCAGGATAATGATATCTGATCCTAAAATTAACGCCTTTAACGTTAAAACCAAATGAATTAAACGAGTGTATATGTTCCAAATAAGGGATTGTCAAGGGAGGTGAGGGTGCGGAGGTTCCTTTCACCACAGCGGCAGAAGTTATCCTATAACTTCGAAATTTTGGGGCGTCTACTCGAGCTTGACTTTGACTTGAACACTAGGTTATCGAAGAGTAATCGTTGAAGTGGACTCATCTGAGATTATTAACATCCTCTTTTCTTTCAGTTTAATTTTAATTGATGATTTTTTGTTGGTCATAGGTATACGAGAATTATTACAACAAAATTGGAAGGTACAACTCCAATATGTGTATTGCGAAGAGAACCAGTGTGCAGATCGACTGACCTCTCTCACAATAGTCTTCAGTCCGGGCTTGCATATCCTACAGGAACCTCTGGTGACCGATCGGGACCTAATTTATTGAGACAAGCACTGCCCTTTGTACCGAAGAAGGCTGCATTAGCTAGGGTGCTTTTGTATTTTTATTTTCTTTTTTCCCTTTGTACCAAAAAAAATTTTGGAAAAACACCCATGGAATCAAGTAAAAGAAATCTTCAAAAAGGATCGATCTTTGCTGCTTTTAAAAGTGTCCTTTCATCTTGCATCCATTTCTATCTACTGATCCTGCAAGACTAGGAAAAAAAAAGTTACAACGATGAAGTCAATAGAAGTGCAAATTGTTTCTAAGCAAGATGTAAAGCCGTCTGCTTCAACTCCTTCCCACCTAAGAACCTTCAAGCTTTCTCTCTTGGATCAGCTTCTTCCCTCTCCTTATGCACCTACAGTCTGGTTCTATCCCATGAACGAAAATGGCAGCCACAGTGATGTTCATAAAAGGCTAGAGCTTTTAAAAAACTCTCTCAAAGACCTTAACCCATTTTTATCCAATCGCTGGGAAGATGAAAACTGATACTTCCATCGACTGCAATGACCAAGGAGCCAATTACTTGGGAACTAGAGTCAACTGTCACCTTAGTGACTTCCTTCACCAACCTGACCTTACATTTATACACGATCATCTCCTTCCCTGCCCCTTCTTTCCCATGGAACCGATTGCCGGAAGTTACGTGACTAACATTCAAATGAACGATTTCGAGTGTGGTGGTATCGCCGTTGGTGGATGCATATCTCACCAGATTCTTGACGGAGCTGCATTGTGCACCTTCCTCAGGGCATGGACCGCCGTGGCACATGGTTCTAAGGAAGTAATATACCCAAACTTCACGGCGAGCGCTCTCTTCCCCGCAAATGACTTACGGCTTAGAGACTTGTCGATGAATATGTGGGGTTCCATGATGCAGAAGGGACATTGCGTTACAAAAAGATTCGTTTTTTATGCCTCTGCAATATCCAACCTCAAGAAAGCAACCAATTCGTGTGTCACAAACCCCACTAGAGTTGAAGTGATCACAGCTTTGTTGTTGAAATCCATCATGGAAGCTTCTGAACAATTGCATGGATTCAGGAGACCATGTTCCATGACACACTTAGTGAACCTACGTAACAGAATGGAAGCAACCTTGTCGGATAACTCGCTTGGGAATCTACTGTGGATAGCTAATGAAGAACACAAGGAGGAATCCAAACCAAAATTGGAGGACTTGGTGACTAAGGTGAGGAAATCAATATCAGACATTGACGATGTCTTTGCTCAGAAACTGATGACAGGCAAGGAAGGGTATGGTTTGATGTCTGAATCAATCTACATCATTGAACTCTGTTCCAAAGATGGAACCGACAACTTGGGATTTTCGAGTTGGTGTAAATTGGGATACTATGAAGCTGATTTTGGGTGGGGCAAGCCTGTTTGGGTTAGTAGTTTCGGGTTGGCAGGTACAATGGCGATGAATCTAGTCATTTTGAACGACACAAGATCAGGCGATGGTATTGAAACCTGGGTGACCTTGGATGAACCATTGATGGCCACATTAGAAGGCAACACCGAGCTGCTCAACTACGCAGCTTTCAACCTAAGTCCCTTATCGATTGAATACTCATCTCCAGAGTAATCAGAACATACCCTTCAAAGTCTGAAACTTGAACCTGCAACTTGTACTGTGATTGAAGATATAATTTGATAGTTTCTAATCAAATAATCCAATTGTCCTTAGCTGATATTCTCTTCAATGTCATCAGAATACAACTAGCATAGCTGCTAGGAGCTTGGAACTATCTCTTCTTCCGACATTCTAGTTAACATCATCTGATAGATTCGAATGTCAGCTAACAATAATGAAGTGCTCACACATTGAATATGGATGAATATGACAGGTATAACTAGGCTTACTACTAGTTGAGTATAATTACAAATTTGTATGGACTATAATACAACAATTTGTTAGATGATTTCTGCTTCAAGAAAACATTTTAACAACTTTACAAACTCCATTTCTCCTTTTCTTTGTTTCGGATGTGTAAACAGGACCACATTCCTCATCCTGCTCAATGGACCCAAATAACCATTTCCCCTGAAGTATACACCTTTTCCAATTCCCAATCCAAAATAGATATCCAAATACAATAGCCCCTGCAAGAACATCAAGTTATAAATGAAAACATGATCAGAACATTCCTTTTAGCCTACATTTGATGTTCAAGTTATGAAGTCGTTAGAAACGTATTATTTTCTAGGACATTGGTCTATCTCAATTTGAAACGTGCCTTTTTTTACACAAGATCACATCAAAATATAAGTTATAAGTCTAACTTGCGTCGTATGAAGGAGCAATCACAAACCTCGCAGTGGCAACAGCATGGATATTAATCCAGACATCGCATGTTTGGTAGCTCATGTTTGTCGACTATAATCTCAGCGTCTGTTTCATGTATCTGAGAGCAGATCGCAACATTGCCCTCGCTTTCCTATCTGGTGTGCATCCAGACAAAATCATCTCTTCATAAACAGACGGAACCTAAAAACAGTCATCTATTATATAGAAGCCACAGATAAATGATATATACTTAAATAGTAATACAGTGCATAAATCATTCACAACAATGCAAGCACTAGAAAAAGCAAGAGAAACAATTAGATATAAGATGGCTGTAATCGGGCTGTGATCAAATGCATAAAGAATGACAAAAGCTTTAGCGTATCTAGACAGGCCTTATCCAACCACATGCAATCCAACCACCCAAGCCAGTCTAAGCTTGTGCTCCCCAAAGAAAAACTTCCGCTAATTGAGTTGTTTGTTAGGTATATATTGTCCTTTTCATGTAAATTAACCTGATTTCAGAATACGAAGGATGCAGTTGATTTACTCATGCTCAAAGAAAGGATAAAATAGTGATTCCAAAATAGAGCACAACAGGAAGCCAATTCAACATATTATCCATGAACTAATGCTGTCTGGGAGATATAACCTTCTCAAATTTATCAACACGAATTAGAGCTTTCATAAGCGTAGTATAAGTAACCACATCTGGCTTCAACTCCTGCAAATTAGAACCAAAATAATAGTAAGACAAGGCAAGCTCCAATAATAAGGAGAGAATTGCAACTGATTGAACAACGAAAAGCTGGTACTATTGTAACTGATTGAACGTCAAAAAGCTGGTGCTAACATTTTCTTTCATGTATTGTAAAACTGCAAAAGCTTCACCATCCCTCCTGTCCTCACCAAACGCATTGATCAATGAATTGAGGGCCAGAAGGCTAGGCTTCAGGCCATCTGCTTGCATTTTCCTAAATGCATTTACCGCTTGATCTGATAAACCCTGTCATGAAATACAAGAAGGCAGGAAACCCTGTCAGATAATGTAGCAAGCTAAAACATCAAACCAGACAAGTACTAAAAGCAGGATCAAAGTCCACTGAATGTACATTTGAATGCTTCATCATATAAAGGAAATACCAAGAGAAAAAATTCCCAATGAATCAAAACTACAGACAGTGTAACACTCACAAGCCACAGAAGACACCACCAATTAGGGCAGATGCAAATGACATCAGTACCAAAATGCACTTCGGTTGACTAACAAAATAAAAGGCAAACGTGGTGATCTTTATACATATGTGTATGACAGGTATTTGGTTATGAAAACAGAATCTGATGCAGAAGTGCACGAATGATGGACTAAAGATTGAATGCACGCTGAAGAAACAATCTCAGATTGCTCTCGAACATTGGGGTCAAGTATACAACACAAGTTCAGTGGAAGAGACACTTACATCAAACCTTGAAACTAAATGTAGATATGCCTTTAAAAGCAAGATAAAACAATACCCTTTGTGCGTAAGCATTTATCAATGCATTGTACATGGTAGAGGATGGTCTCAGTCCAGCTGACTTCATATCCTCCAAGCACTCCATCGCATCATTAAACCTCCCCGATTGCCCGTAAATGTCGACAAGGGTTGTATACGTGATAGTATTAGGCAATAAACCATAGCTCCGCATACTACCAAACACGCTCTTCACATCTTCCCATCTCTCCTGCTCTCCAAATGAGTTAATCATGATGTTAAACGTTGTGGTACATGGGGAATAGCCCTTTTCGATCATTTCCTCAAACAACTCCTCAGCTATGTCGTGCCGCCCAGCTTTACAATGACAATCTATAAGCGTATTCCAAGTAACATTATCAGGCTGAATACCCTCAGAGAGCATCCTATCAAAGGTAGCCATGGCATGATCAAGGCAATTAAACTTCCCAAATGTGTCGATCATCACATTGTAAAAATGTCTGTCAGGACGCACTCCACTGTTCTTCATCTCTCTCAAAACCTGAAACGCTCTTTGCCACTCCCCTTTATCCCTATAACTAGCCAAAATTCTACTAAAAACATAAGAATTAGGCATCACATTGTTAGCTTCCATTTCCTTCAACACAATTCTCGCACTTTCCCATCTTCCTGCATTAGCATACGCATCAATCAAAAGACTATAAGTGTGCTCATCAGGTGAAACCCCACTCCTCTCCATCTCAGACACAATAAATTCTGCATCTTTTAGCAAACCCGCTTTCACATACCCTTTAAGAAGGGCATTAAATGCCCTTGTTCTTGGTTTCAATCCATTGTCCTTCATTTCCTCAAAAATGGCTTCCGCTTCCCATGCCCTACCCGAATCTCCCAAAGCCGATATAACAGCCACAAGCGTCGACGTCTTGGGGCTCAATCCACTACCTTGAACCATAGCTAGAAACTCCATAGCTCTGTTCGCATCACCGGCTTTCGCAAACCCTACAATCATGTCGTTAGACAGTTGCACATCGAGCTCAAGCTTGTCACACTCAATTTCACTGTAAAGCTTCTGTAATATTGTGGAGTCGATTCTGTTAACTCGCATAAGACACTGAATTATCAAGCTGTAGTTAACAAAATCCGAGGGGTAACCATCCTGTCGCATTCTAGCAATCAAATTCAACGCTTTCTCAAGCTCGTTGTTTCGCGCGCAAGCGCTGATCAAAGCGTTGTATGTCAACGGAGTTAACGTCTGCCTCTGGGAGAGCAAGAAAGCTTCGTAAAGCTTCTCAGACCGACCAAGAGCGTGAATAAGAATAGAGTAGAGAAGCTCGTAAGAGAAGCAAAGGTTGTGCTTTTGAAGCCACGAAACGACAGCGTAGGCCAACCCAATAGAAGAAGAAGATGAGCAAAGAGACTTGAGAAGAGAGTGCCAGAGTGGGCCAGGCACCGCCCTGTAAGACTCTGCCAGCTGGAACTCCCTAGTATCCAAAGATGTCGGCGAAGAAGACTCATCTTCGGCCGGCGTTTTGTCGGAGAGGAAGTTGAGAAGCGGGGTGAAGTCGTAACGGCGGCTTTGGAGAAGAAGAATGTCGTTGGCACTGGAATCGTAGTCCCGCTTGTTCTCAAGTTGTTCCGAGGAAAATCCGTCGAAAGTGACGGCGGTGTTTACGGCGGAAAGAGGCGAGTGGAACAAAAGGTGGTGGCGGGGAGGCGATGGTGGTGGAGCTACGTAAATTGAAGGGAAGCGCGTGGGCAGTTGAGGTAGGAACTGAAGCATGATATGCACGTGACTCGAAAGATATGAATCAAGACTCAAGAGAGGAGATAAGAGAGATAATGGTTCACAGGTGGACAAATACGGAAGCTTTATAATTTCCCTGTTCTGGATTGATATTTTTGGTGGGAGAAAAATAGCCGAAGAAGACGATGAAGTCCAGATCTTTTTTTCTCGCAACAAAGTCAACACGACACCGTTTCACCCGCCTCTACGACGTAGTTTCTGTGCTCAGTGCTCACAAAAAAAGGAGTAAAGGAAATGTCAAAACCCGCAATAGTCAACCAGTTCTAACTAGAAATGGCAACGGTTTGGGTTCGATCCAACTAATTGGATCGATTTTGCTGTTTTATTTAAAAATTTTGAGATTAGGAAATATTTGATTGGATGTTAATTTATGAAATAAAATATAACAGAATGGAATGAAACGGAAAGGTTTATAAAGAAATGAAATATAATATAGTAAAAAAATTGTTTGGCAGGAGTAGAAGTGTTCGTAATATAATGTAGTGAAATATTATTTGAAAGATAGATGGAATAAAATATGATGTTATATCTTTTATGTTAAAATGGTTACTTAGGAGGTTTATTATTATATTATTAATTATATAAAAATTATTATTAATTAACTATTTTATTTTATTTTGTATG
>JAOQMP010000002.1:271281-284813 GCA_027563575.1 Erythroxylum pedicellare
AACTCAATGAGTGAACCATCATTGATGATTTCACTGGATCACATACACATAATACATATTTTACAGACACCCATTCATATCATAAACACATTCTATATCATAAGATCACAGTTCACATTACTATGTATAGCAAATAAATCGCACCAATTTATAACTCATTCAACTTTGCAAATCATTCAATAAATTTCAATCTTATATGTTATATGCATGAGACTCACATTCTTTCTTATTATTGTGACTGAGTGCCTATCACAAATTTATATAAATATCAACCCATAGGGCTCAGTCAAATAGAATCACGGAGCATAGCTCGACGTGCAAAATCAGAATTCACGAAGCAAAGCTCTACGTGGAAGCGCTTTATACTGGCAACTCAAGTCACAATGCCTTTATCTGAGTATGCATTTTATAAAATGCAAAAATTTCTGAATATCTCATATATCACACACTTATACAAATGCTCAGCCAAGATTTCACAGTCATCGGACCTAAGTCCGGCATTCAACTTTCGCTGAGAATCAAATGTCACCATCATATCAAATTAAAACACTCCTAATACATGCCCAACTATTAAACTCCTCGAACCTCAAGTCTGGAATCTAGAAACAACTCACAAACAGTTCAATAATAATGGAAGTGTAATAAATCAAATTAAATTCAAACCCTAGGAATCATCTAAATTAACTCACAGTACGCTCCAAGAAGCTATTGCCTGGATGGTCCAGCAACATTCGACTAGTGTCCGATGTGCTCCTCTAAAACATACACAACACATTCAAAAATATCACATTTTTGCACAAATGTACAAGTGTTCTTTTATGCAACTCATATGTAAGTCATTTATACCACTTTCTTCTCAGTTCAACGCAACAAAAATGAATCAAAATCTAAGATTCACATCCAAAACCGAAACCAACATATTCATATATATTTCCACTTTTCTGCACCTTTCTAACTTTCAACATATGCATTTCCTTCCACCAATATCTACACTTTCACTTCATTAAACCCCTTTTTATACCACAACCTTCCCTAATCCTCGTTTCTTATCATCAAACTCATTTAAATTCATGTTCATACATTTTCAAAAACATTCACATACATCAACAAGAAAAACAGAGCTTGAATACCGTGAACATCCTACCATCACACTTCTTAAACTCATGCATGCATGTATAAATTACACCGAATAATAGACTCATCAGAAGAGCTACTTACTTGGCTTAGCTATTTGCAGCAGTAAAAAGGAAACCAAAAGCGCATAAATTTCACAACTAATGTTTTCAATAAAATCTCCAGTATAGACAATAATAAGCAGAGCTTCGTTGGTTGAAAGGAATTATATTGACTCCATATATACAAGTAGCAGTTTGGTTGGTAAGGTTGAATTCGATGAGAGATCTAGATAGGATTATGAAAGCAAAGGAAACCCAGCGGAAAACAAGTTGGGAAGCATGCGGCGATAAACCAAACAATTCTCTCCCTTCGCTAGAACACACGTTGCAACATATAACGTGTGTCCCTTGCATGTAAGCCATGTGGCTACATGCAAGGCTTCCAAATGCTACTATTTTATTGGTCCACAACCTAGTCCAAAAATACTCCAAATTTTTAGAATTTTTTTTTTTAAATTCACCAAAAATTCCAAATATTACGAATAGTCTCCAAATAAATTTTTTTTCGAAAATTTCTAAAATTCACCAAAAATTCCAAAATAATAATAACACTCTCCAAATAAATTTTTAACTCAAAAAAAATCAAAATTTTCATTTATGAACCAATTTACCCGAAAATGCCAATGAATGCATGTATAATTATATGAATGTATAAAATAAATATGTATGTTACTATTACTTATGCATGATGCATCCCATATCCACTAGAAAGAAGAACGAAGCACTCTTTATAAGGATGTGGAAACCTTTCTCTTATAGACGCGTTTTCATCCCTTTCCTCCGGGTCAGAAGGGGAAAAGCAAAACCGTGTGGACCAAGGCCCAAGGCGGACAATATCTGCAAGTGGGTGAACTAGGCTGTTACAATTAGAATCAGAGCTAGTACCCAAGCGATATGCCAGCGAGGATGTCTGGCCCCCTAAGGGGAGAGGATGAAGGATCATTGCTATCTCATATCGACTGGAAAGGAGAACGAAGCACTCTTTATAAGGGTGTAGAAACCTTTCCCTTGTAGACACGTTTTTATCCCTTCCCTCCGGGTCAGAAGGGGAAAAGCAAAACCGTGCGGGCCAAGGCCCAAAGCGAACAATATTTGCAAGTGGGTGAACTGGGCTATTACAATTACCCAAGTTATAAGGAGTAGAATGACTTTCTTCATCTTTATAGTTCACTCCATGTACCTCTTTAGCACTGCAATCTTCTTCTCCGATGACAGGTCCTTTATAACACAATAAGTAGGGAAAAAATGAGCACTACAATTAGTCTCTTGTCAATTTACTGACTGAAAGGAGGTTACATTCTAGATTTGGAACATGTAGAACAGAATTTAGTTTAATAAAATATGTTACTTTGATATCTCCTTTTCCTGCAACTGAAGAGGAATCACTATTTGTTACCTTAACCTTTTCATGCCTAGCACCAGGAAAATATAAATGAAATAGGTTATAATCATCT
Source organism: Erythroxylum pedicellare (assembly GCA_027563575.1). NCBI lineage: Eukaryota > Viridiplantae > Streptophyta > Magnoliopsida > Malpighiales > Erythroxylaceae > Erythroxylum > Erythroxylum pedicellare. Next base: position 273,911 of record JAOQMP010000002.1, read on the forward strand.
GTGATATGGTCTGATGCTCTAGAATCAACTATCCATTTCTTCCTACCACATGAAGATAAAAAAAAGCTTTTATGATGTTGCCTCTTATAGTAGCATTAGCAATTGTGCTTGTCTTTTGTTGCTTGCTGTCATTTTGGAGATTCTTTAGTATTTCCAATAGTTTCCCTAGTGAAATATTCAGTTCACCACCTTGTTGCTTCTGACTATCTTCAAATTTTTCTATTCCCCCTTCACTAGATAGTCGGTAGCCTCGATTTTTCCCTTTTTTGGTTTCCAATTTGAAGGCTTTCTATGGATGTCTCAACATGTGTCATTGATGTGACCACTTTGTTTACAATGATTACACTACTTCTTATGACCCTTCTTACTAGGTTTACCACCAGACATTAGTGTAGAAGCTTCATTAGTAGGTACTAGAGACACATTTTGTTCTTCTTTTGGCTCCTCTTTTAGCATGATTTTTCTCTTTGCTGCTTTCCTTCTAACTTTAGAAAAAACTTCTTTAGTTGTTGACAGAGGAACTCTACTTAGGATTCTTCCAAGGACATCTTCCAACTTTTTGTTGAGACCAGCCAAAAATTCAAAGATTGTTTCTTTTTCAATTTTCTGCATGTACATCACAACTTCTTCCTTGCACCTCCACTCTTCTTCCGACAGAAAGTCAAGTTCTTTTTACAATGCTACCATTTTGACCCAATATTTTGTAACTTCTCTGTCACCTTGCTTCATTTGCCACAGCTTTGTTTTTATCTCATAAATTTGTGATGCATCCTCTCCATCAGAGTATGATTGTTGTACCCCTTCTTAGATTTCTCGAGCCGTTGGCAGAAACATATAGGTGCGTTCGATCGGTGGTATCATGGCATTGATAAGCCATGATGAGACCATGGAGTTGTCTATCTCCCACTGTTGTGCAGCTTGCAAGTTCGTTGGGTTTGGAACGTTTCCATCTCCGACGATAAAGCTCAGCTCACCGCGTCCTCTAATGACGAGTTTCATAGCTTGAGTCCACTCTCAATAATTCGTTCCATTTAATTTGTCAGAGACGATGACAACTGAAACTCTTTCAAGACCAGAGGTCACCAATAACTGACCTCCAGCCTAATTTGGGTTTGCCGTGGAGGATCCCTCAAGATTGAAAGTCACTTCTTGACTTTACTGTTCAGTTTTACTGTCTCTTTCACGTGGCTCTGATATCATGTGAATAAGAACTTATTTGCTCAAAATTAATATTACTAAGAGAATTTAGTACATATATATACATGAATAGAAGTACATAATAGGCTAGATAATCTATACAGATACAAATACAGAAGATAATCTTAGGATAATGTTTATCTTTAAGATACTGCTATCTAATCTATAGAATCTTATTACAATCAAATTATAATATTGAGATAATATACATCTTGACTACAAAGTGTATACTTGTGAATCTGTTTTTAATCCAAATCAATCAGAAGATTGAGAACCTGAACTTGGAAGTTCACGTCATACTTTACATACTGCAACTCTTACATATAGAGCATGCTAAATACTGCTGATATGTCCTTTATTTCTAGGTGTATACCTTTATTTGTCGTGTATTGGCAGATAAGGAACCCTGATAAGGAAAGGAGACATGGAAGATGCCCACTCTCGCCAAAGGAAGTTGGTCTTATGTTGAGGGCACTGGGTTATGGCAGTGATGTTCAAATTTATGTGGCGTCTGGAGAAGTGTATGGAGGAGAGGAGACATTAGCTCCTTTAAGATCCCTCTTCCCTCACTTCTATACGAAAGATACTCTAAGCCAACAAGGAGGAGTTGGAGCCATTTTTTGGTTTTTCATCACGAATGGCAGCACTTGACTTCATTGTTTGTGATGAAAGTGATGTATTTGTATAAATAACAATGGTAATATGGCTAAGATACTTGCTGGAAGAAGGTATTTGGTTCTTTGAATTAAATTCTCCTCCCTTTAGTTTATTTCGGTCATAGATGCTAAGTTTTCCGGTAATGTTCTTAAATTACAGGAGATACTTTGGACACAAACGTACAATTCGTCCAAATGCCAAAAAACTATATCGCTCATTCTTGAACGAAAGTAACATGACTTGGGAAGCATTTGCCTCCAAAGTTCGTAAGTACCAGAGAGGTTTTATGGGGGAGCCAAACGAGATAAGGCCAGGAAGAGGTGAGCTTCATGAGAATCCACATACTTGCATTTGTGAGGAGTCCGATGCCGGAGCAGAGAAAGGTTTGTGGCCCAGAAAGTTTGGGAGATGGAATAATGCAACAGAAGACTCTGTACTGCAAAGCGATGAACAGAATGCTGATGAGCCGGAATTGCCTGAGGCTGATAACGATGGAGATCAAGATAGCTCAGAAGAGAAAGGTCTTTTTAATGGCACGGGTTTGGATTATGATGGAATGAATTCTGAGGAACCTGAGTTGGATGAGATTCTTTCAGACTAAGCCAATGAGTAAGTCCTACCACGTTCCTTGCTTATGTTCCGTCAATTTTGTCGTGGAATTTTATTTCCCACTATGTATGGTTGCGCCAAAACATTCTGCCCTTGTTGTATAGAGACACAGATGGAGAAAACTGATGCAGCTTATGCCATTAAACAGCAGCAGATTGGGGAAAAAACATGACCTCGCATTGGAAAGAAACCAAAACAACCATATATCAGTGAGGTGATGTTGAAGATCATGTTCTGCGAGTCTTTTGCCACTGAATGCGAATGGTTGCAGAAACGAGTCTCAAAGAATCTTTTGCCAGACTGACAAAGATGTCCAACTGCACCTGAAACTGCGTAGTAGGTTTGCTTTTCGAGGATAGAACAGAAGAAACTTCAACTAACGCTCGATTCATTTGATATACCTTGTCCTTTCCTGTTGGGTTAATCTTCCCATAGTTTATTCATGAAACATTCTAAGCCCTCTAGGAGTGAGACTTGAATACGCAAATGCAACATTCACTAAATTTAGGTTTTGGTCAACGTCATATTGCCTGAAATTTCTGTCAGTTTTAACCGATGTTCTTCTTATGTTGGAATTGAACTTGAAAGTGACATTAAGCTTACCCAAACCACGTAGATAAAGGTTGTTGACATGCTTGTTTCCTCGTCCGACGGCTGAACATGTTTTGTAGTGACGACACGTGCAAGGTCCAGTCACCATGCATCCTCCTGCCACGTTTTCAACTTATCCACAACAGAGAGACCTCTTGGTCAACGGCTGGATTTCGTTTACTCTCAAAGTTAACCTATAATCCAAATTTCATTTTTATATAAAATTGAAAACAAAAAAGTTTGATTTATTTGACGTAACACGAATTAGGAACGGACACAAGGACACGTATCCATGGTTGTTACAGGAAGCGAAGAAAATGACGGCTGAACTGTAAACACGTGGCAAACCAGTGGAGGACAAATGGATACGAAAGGGAGACCAAACCTGCTAACGTGTATATGATTTATACGCCATTGACAGAAAGCCCATAACTGATCCGATCTTCCTCTCTTTCGCTCTAACCGCCACCGTCAAAAACCACCGCATCTTTTTATTTCTACAGGTTATTGCTTTTACCACGCGCCGCCGTCCCAAACCAAAGGATTCTCTTACCGATATTCTCTCATCCAATCTCTCTGGTCCATTTTTGTTAAAATATTATTTTTTTGTTGTTAATATTCACTTAACAATAAGTCTCCTATTATACGGAAGAAAAGGAGACCGTAAACCCCTAACTTCTTACTTAAAAAGCTTTCATCTTTTTGGGGTCTCTCCGGTTCGTTCTAGGGTTTCTCCATGGCATTTCCGCAATTATAATGGCCGCTCCTCCTCTTCTTGATTTCAAGCTCCGACGCCTCCACATTTTACCTTTGCGCACTGGCATTCATGGGTTGGAGCTTAAACGGAAGAAAAGGAGGCTGTGGCTTGAAGCTGGTAGACTCGGTGTCGGGTTGGCCCGAATCAGTCGCTGTTGCGCCGGGTCGGGTCAAAGCCTGGAGAAACCTGAAGAGAAGAGTTCCCGTAGGATCCGATTCCAAGCGGCTTCTGCTTTGCCATTTGCCTCACCACAGTATGTCACAAAGTTTGAACTTTTTTTTTTCTTTAAGTGGTCTGTTCAATTTCTAACTGATAACTAACGCAATCGTTTGCTTTGTGTTATTTGAACTTCAACACATTTGCCAGAAAAATATATATTTGTGAAGAAAGGTTATTGTTTATGGATTAAGATGAAAGACGATCTTGAACTGTCTTGGTGAAGATAAGATTGTACACGTTTAGTCGCTCATGATCGATGAACTAATGCCATTAAACATGAAAGACAAATAAAAGTTACATTCTTTAGCCTCTATTCGACAACCTCTTGTTGTAATTGCCGAGTATGACTAAGTTTGATGTGTTGGGTTTGTGGTATATCTGTTGCAGGTCTCGTTTTGTAGCGAAACAAGAGAAATTTTATCCACGTTGTACGTCAAGAAACTCAGGTCCACAATCCCGAGATACTCCCCCAAAGAGAGGTATTTAACCACTCTTCTTGGCCTCCAGTTGTTTTCTTTTCTTCATTCATCTTGTTTCTGGGATGAATCTGAGATTCGTGACTATAATGGATTACATCGCTGTTTCCTTTTTGTAGACACTGGTATTGCAAATGAGAAAGACTGGGGCATCAACTTGTTAAATGAGAGCATTAATGAGTCGGGCACTAATGAAGATGGTAGTCACTGGTATCGAGAAACTGGAGAGGACCTGGGTGAAAATGGATATAGATGTAGGTGGACAAGAATGGGAGGTCGATCCCATGATGGTTCCGCAGAATGGAAAGAAATGGTACATTGTCATTCATTCTAATAGCTTGATATTAGGATGCTTGTTGTATATTATGACATCTTGCAACCTGATTATGACTTTGTGTAAATTAATGACTAGTGGACAATGAAAATAAATTAATAGAGATCACTTTCATGTCATCAAGACAAAACTTTTCAACAATTCTCTTATTGTCTTTTGGTTCACTGCTTTTAATGTGGTCTCCAGTTATCAATAATTTGTAGATTGTTTGAATACTGTACTAAGTGATGTGTTCAATCTCAAGATCCCAGACACTATCACACCTTTTAAGCTTACATTTTTGCGATGAAATATTTATGTCAAGCAAACGTGGTATACCATAACATTCTTCATTCCCTCCTTGCCCCCTCAACTGTTGAACTATATATTGTTAATCAAGTGATTTGTCTTTTTCCATTGATCCCTGAGAATCTGAGAATCTTAGGCACCTACTTTGACACTTATGAAGACTTAACAATGCACTGCCTTGGGGACCGGGTTTTTAAGAAAGAAGTGAAATAAGAATAAAAACAAAGAGAGTTAACCTCAAAATTACTGGTGTGATGGATTATTATTGATTATGCCTGTGAGTGCTGTATTAGCCCTGTCTATGGGCTACTGCTCAAATGTCTTTGTACTTCCAAACTACTTACTGGCATTGTTTTCATAAACTCATTAAGTATCACCCCAGGTGGATGCATTTAATGGATTTATTGATCTCCTTGACAGTGGTGGGAAAAAAGTGATTGGACTGGGTACAAAGAGCTAGGTATATTTTTCCCATGTCATTTACTTATGATCAATATTTCACTGGATGTACTTAATTGAAGAATTATTTATCTTCTATTTAACAAATGGCTCCCTTATTTGAATTCTGCGTCTCAGGTGTGGAAAAATCTGGAAGGAATGCTGAAGGTGATTCTTGGTGGGAAACATGGCAAGAAGTGCTTCATCAGGATGAATGGAGGTTTTGATTTCTCATTCTTTCCCAGTGTGAAAATTTGATAAAAGCTCTTGTATGCAATATGTCTCTCCAGCTTGCAAAGAGCTAAACTTAACTTTGGGTACTGCTGTTATATTGAATACAGTAACCTGGCGAGGATCGAGAGAAGTGCACAGAAACAAGCTAAATCAGGCACTGAAAATGCTGGATGGTATGAGAAATGGTAAGCTATTGTCATGAATAGGAGTAATTTGATGAACGCTGATTCAAGGAGTGCAGTATGTACTGCACAGAAGTCGTACAATTGGTCTTAACTATGCACTACTTTTGGTCCTAGGTGGGAAAAGTACGATGCTAAAGGCTGGACTGAAAAGGGGGCACATAAATATGGTAGACTGAATGAGCAGTCATGGTGGGAGAAGTGGGGAGAGCATTATGATGGAAGGGGATCTGTTCTCAAATGGTTTTTCCCTGGTTGATCATTACAAATTTCTTTGGACTTTATTGTGCTTTGAGAACACGAGCTAAATTAATGCAATATCAAAACTTAGAAGATTGAAGCTGATAAAGTATCTTGAACCATCTGCCGAATGAATCACCGGTTGAAATGGAAGTTACTCGATTATGTGAAAATTTACTTTCCCAGACATTTATATACTAAAAAGTGTTTTAAAATATTCTTCAATATCTTCTTGGTTCAACTTTGCTTTGGTTCCAGGTTCTACTTCTAATGACATTTATTTATGCAGTGAGATCTTGTTTATTCAAAGCAATTTTAATTGTTTTACTAAGTTTAATATTTGACTGTGTAGGACTGATAAATGGGCTGAGACTGAATTGGGAACTAAATGGGGAGACAAGTGGGAAGAGAAGTTCTTTGCTGGTATAGGGTCACGCCAGGGGGAGACTTGGCATGTTTCTCCAAGTGGTGAACGTATGTGTTTTCACCTGCTTACGATTCTGTGATACATAAACTCCTTGAGTTGCTATATACAATACATGAACTAGATTCAGCTTCTGTTGTCATTTTAATCAGATTTCTTTAAGTAAGAAATTAAATGGAAGGACTTTCTTCCTCTGAATTGAGATTTGTATATATTTCGTCAGCTTTATGATTCTAATTTCAATTTATGTCCAGGTTGGTCTAGGACTTGGGGAGAAGAACATTTTGGAAACGGGTAGGGAACTGAAACAATCCGATCACTTGATGTGTGATAAAAATATGTATACTGGTTCTATTCTTATAAACAGCATGCTTTAAATTTTCTGTGTTACTGCAACGACAGTCCAGCACAAGCTGAGAGCTGATTTTATTGTTTCACTAGCAGCATTGGAAACTAATATGCCTTGCGATTTTCTACCAGGAAAGTTCACAAGTATGGAAAGAGCACAACAGGTGAAAGCTGGGATATAGTCGTGGACGAGGAAACCTACTACGAGTAAGTACATGCTTTCTTATCACATACTTTGCTAGTAGAACGTGGACGGAAACAAGCAAAACTATAAATTTTTCTTTGTGGAGTTGGAGATTAACACGTGTGTTTGTGACTTAAGGGCTGAACCTCATTATGGATGGGCTGATGTTGTGGGTGATTCAAGCCAGTTGCTTTCAATAGAACCTCGCGACAGGCCACCTGGTTTCTTCCCAAATCTCGATTTCGGGTCGTCTTCACCGCCCCCAACCGATGACCCTCCTCCCACATCAGAATGAAGAACCGGTATACAGGTGCTATATTCTTTGTTCTAGGTCGTTCGTATCCGGTTCAAGTTCAATCACATATTTGCAGAGATTTGTAACGAAATGCTATGAATTACACTGCATTTATTCATTCTTTGGATGCCAAAGATGCATCAATTTCAGGCTCTGTTTCTGTTCAACATATTCATGATAACTTTCTGGCCCTCCATCAGCCAGTACATGGTGAAAGAAAACCCTTTCCCACTCTATCAGGCTCTGTCACGGTTCTTGTGTTATGTTAATGATCTTCAGTTTCAGTTTCATCTTCAAACCGTCTTATTCAGTTTCATGAGATTAACGTTGGCTTGCCAACCGTGGCGACCATCATGTTATAACTGATTTTCCTAACTTTATAATACCTAAAAGTAATTATAAATAAAGAAAACCATTTCTTTTAATGGTTATATATAATTATATAATATGCTAATTCCTGGCAACTGGCGTGCAGCCAACAATCTTGATTTTCCCGCCGTCTTTCTGCTGAAACGTTCAAACAAAGCCATTGCTGTTGTCACGTTGATCAAGACAGAGGAAACAAACACCAAAGGCCCAAACAAACAAAAGAAAACCAGACACAGCCAAGCCTAACTATTTCTATTTATTAAAGAGTTGACCACGGGACTGTGTTCGACAAGGGTATTTGATGAGTTCAATAACAGAATATTGCTTACGCTTCAATGCCCAACTCCGACGCCTGTCGGTCATGAAAAGGGAATGTTACTCGATCTCATGACTACCCCGTTATTTTATACCGTTATGGTTCAAGTGTGCCACGTGTCGAAATTTCAAATAACTTAAGTTTCCAAAATTGTAGAAATTGCAAGTTGAGAGTACATTCAGCTTTATAAATTCTCTTGTTTTGGTTTTTCTTTTTTGAAAGAGAGAACAAAAAAAAAAAGATTCTGTTTTTCAGGAGCTAATAGACAAAGACAAAAATATCATTAAAAACCAAAATACTAAATATTAAATTCTAATTTTAACAAAATAAAATTTTAAATTTTGAAATATTTAATATTAAAATAAAAGATTTGATTTTTTTTATCTGAAAACTGAAATAATAAGTTGTGCATTTATATATATATATATATATATATATATGTATGTATGTGTATGCCTATGCCTATGCCCATTAAACCAGTGACAATGATCACCTCCACTCTCGTGCTTTGAAGAGAATCACCCAAACCGCTCTCTTTCATACCCTGAAGCCTCCCACCATGAAAAACTTGAACTAGATCTTCAATCAACCACATATCAGATTTTAGGGTTTTTCTGGGGAAAGAGAGGGGATGTTCAGGACCCAAAAGTGTGTAGTAGCCATGGTGATCACTAGATGGTTCTCGGATCTCGATCGAAGATACCTGTTTCTGTTAATCCCTCTTCTGTTTCTTCTCTCTTCTACCTCCACCCCTGCTTTCCCCTTCCCCACTTTCGCCCCCCTCACCTACTTTTTCTCCGACCGGACCCTCCCCGCCGGCGGCCAGAATTTCGATGACATGGCGGCGGCGCTGGTGGGATCGAGAATGGCGGTGTGTTTGGTGGGTGGGGCCAGGAGGTTTGAGCTAACTGGGCCGTCGATTATGGAGAATGTCCTCAAAGTTTATCCAAACGCGGACCTGTTTTTGCATGGTCCTTATGATAAGAAGGCGTTTAAATTCTCTCTCTTGAAGGACGCGCCTAGACTCGCTTCGGTTCGAATCTTTAAGCCTAAGTTCATCCCTGAGACCGAGTCCAGACTCAGTGTCCTCTCTGCTAGTAATTCGCCCAATGGCATACAGGTAAAATAACTCTACCCTAATTTCTGCAGCTGTACCTTTTACCGTTCTCGTGAACTTGCAAAAAGAAGTAAACTCCGTTGCTGTTTGTTTGGAAGCATGAACTTGTTTAGTTTGTATCAGTAGCCACAACTTGTAAAGTTGAAATCTTATTGTCTGATCTTAACGTTTTCGAGGATCCATTTAATCCAATCCTTACTGATCGATCTCTAATCTCAAAAGTTTCGTTCTTTTCGTGATTTTGATGGTAGTCTCGACACTTCTTGCAGGGTTTACTTCAGTATTTCAATCTAGTTGAAGGTTGTCTAACCATGATCCAACAATACCAATCTCAACACAACTTCACCTACGACTGGATTGTCCGAACCCGAGTTGATGGCTACTGGAACGCCCCTTTAAGCCCAAAAAGCTTCGTTCCCGGTCACTACCTTGTCCCTCCGGGCTCTTCCTATGGTGGCCTGAACGACAGACTTGGTATTGGCGATCTAAACTCTTCCACAGCGGCTCTCTCACGCTTGTCTCTCGTTCCCATACTGGACTTAGCTGGTTATCGCCAACTCAACTCAGAAACCTCCTTCAGAGCCCAACTCATCACCCAAGGCGTGCCCTTTCTCACTCAGCGTTTACCTTTCTGCATTCTGAGTGACCGGAAGTACGATTTCCCGCCATACCGCTACGGTGTTCCGGTGGCGGCACTGTCCAGTCCCGGCCCATTGAGCGGGGCAAAGTGCAGACCTTGCAAGCCTGTGTGTGTAGGATCATGTGTTGCAGAAGTCATGCGGTCTCTTGACCGCGGTTGGAGTTGGACTGAGTGGAGAAATGGAAGTCTTAAACTTTGTGATGCTCATGGTGATTGGGAGCGAGGGTGGGAGAAGATTTTCGATGCGGTGGGCGAAAAAAAGCTGGCCGCCGCCAGAAAGCGGGTTGGAGCTATGAAATTGAATCAATGTGTGGAGGACTTCAATGAAATGAGAGGGCGGAGCTGGTACTGGGAAACACCTCCGGTGGAGGAGATGTGTAAGCTGGGTCTTGAAGTTGAATAGATGAAAGCTGAAAAGGCTAAAGCACACATTGCTTTGTGGTATGTAAAAAGACAGGATGTAGGAGGGTGTAATTGGGTTTTCACATATACTATACTGAATCATACGCTAATGTAGATACAATATTAGTTGAAAGTAAATTTAGTTTTATGAGAAAGAATGTTTACAGTCAACGAGTGTAGGTCAGGAACTGGTGCTTTAGTAAACCAATCCAACCTATAATTTGAAGAGGAGAGTGGTTAGGGTCTGATTAAGTAAGTGATTGGTGTAACGTTCCTTTCATTTTGACCAGATATGGCGCTCTACATATGATAAATTTGCCTTTTTGTTTTATTAGAATCTAATAATACCGACTGTCCTATAAGTTTCAAGTTCTGTAAGTTCTTGATATAATAACTTGGTATATTCATGGTTGTTCTCCAGGAGTAATACGAATTGATCAAATCCTGTCTACTATATAACCTGTTTGAGATCTTCTTAAAAAGAGAGTTACAAGCTGTTTGGAAACCTTTTAATTAGATTCATTAACAAATTGGATTCAATTACATTAATGAGATTGGATTTAATTCAATTTATATTGTTTGAGAT
>JAOQMP010000002.1:296026-308686 GCA_027563575.1 Erythroxylum pedicellare
ATACAAAGTATTTAAAATATTATAATAATACAATTTCATCATTTTAATAAATAATAATTACATCAAAATATCTAATAAAAAGAAATAAATATCCTTAACTCTCAAACTATATAATTTATAATAAGACTCCGTGTTGAGGAAACAATTAAGTAAAAGTTAAAATTAAAACAAAAATATTTACAATTACATTACATATATAGAATTTAACATAAACTTAAGAGAAAAAATAAAAACCTGGAACGAAATTCAATCGTCTACAGGAGGATAGCCACTATAACTGCACTGACCCCAGTTATCATTTGATACAAAATCTTAATCATTGAAAGGAGTTTCATCATCATTATCATTCAAATTTAATGCACAAATGACATATCAATGCTTTCTCATCTAAGATTATCTTTCAAATCATTGACATTTATCAAATTCAGTTCTTCAGAAACTCAATCCGCCAAAAGATCAATATTATCAATGAAAATTAGATAATCTAAACTACTTGTGTTATTAAGACTCATAGTAAACAATAAAATTTAATTATTAGAAAATTATAAGAAATTATATCGAAATTAATAATGATAATAACATACATTTCCTAAAACTTTAAATTGTAACGAACAAAAACTAAGTCATTCAACCTCTTATGCTCCAATTTATTTCTTTTCTTGTAGTGCATAAATTCAAATGTGCTCCAGTTTTGTTCACAGCCCATTATTCTCAGACATTGACTTAAAATTTGAATTGCAAACTTTTTCTATTCTGGAACACCATTTTTGAATTAATCCCAGCAATAAACTGAAACAAAAGTAGCGTTATAAACAAAATAAAGTGTTAATTAATTTCAACAAATGAAAAAAAGGAAACAACTAATACTTGGAGAAAGTTTTCCTCTTTGTCAAATAGCAATTGACATTCCGAAATCTCCATAAGATAACTTATAAAGCTCCATTTGTGAGCTTAAGAGATCTTGCATCGCATCAATGCTAACAATTGTTGTAATAGTTAAAAGCATTCCACTATTAACTTCAGCTTGCTTAGTAAAATTCAGTCTAAAATAAACACTAGGATTAGAAAAAGCCCTAGCTGTAAACAATGGAGAAAAAAGTTATATTTTCCTTCTCTCATTAATGATTGAAAGATATGGTGTATACAAAGAAGACCTATGTTTCAGACTGACCTTGATTGCTTCCATCGCTCTCTCCATAGTATCAAAAAAAACTCATTATTAGCTTTTCTTCACTATCAACCAAGCGAAGCACCCTCACCAAAGACTCACAGACTCATATAACAAATTAACATTAAGACTAAAATTCTCTATCTTCTAGTATAATTTTACAAACCTCCACTCTAGCATTAGACCTAGTATATTGAGATGCAATCCACTTATCACTTGTAAACAATTGTCTTAACTCTCCCTTCACCATAACAAAAGACTAGAGTGATAAGAAATTTGTTACAAATCTTGTTACACCAGAACGACACAAATTCTTACCATTGATAAATTCCTTTCTCATCAAATTCAATACCCATGTACGATTATAGATGAACTTTGTCACCTTTTTAACTTGTAATGTCAATAATAGGAAAATACTTAGGATCCCCTATATTCTACAGCATTAGGTCAATGCAATGTATAACACATGGAGTCCAAAATATATATATATAATTATTTTGCAACCTTTTTCCTGGCGCTTTATAAGCAGAATCATTGTTAGTAACAAACTAAACAATATTTCTGGCCCTACTTCATTAACAACTTCATCAAATATCGCAATCAAAGTTTTGATATTCCTAATAAGGTCAGATGCATCAATAATTTTAAAAACATAGAGCCATTTGTAGAATAAACTAAAAAATTAATTATAGGCTTTTGTGTCCTATTTGTCCAACCATCACACAATATTGAACATCTATAAGTAGCTCAATTCATTCTTCTTTCTGCCAAATAACTTCTAATTTTAGAAACAGAACAACTCAAAATTTACCTCTTAAGTCATCAATTAAAGGAAGTTTGTATCTCATACCATAAGAGGCTATTGCATCCATCATAGGTTCATAATAATAATATTGAGAAGCATTAAATGATGAACCTGTATCATACCACCATCTAGCTTCTGTCATATCGACATTATGAGTTGCATTTCTTGATTGCATTGCACTACGAATTGAAGGTTGGGTTCTAGGAGTTGCTCGTGATGGAAAAAAAAACTAGTATGCCTTCTTCTCTTCCTCACATCAGGTCCAGGTACTTCTTCAAAGGCCTGGGATGGAACATTATCAGTACCACTACCACCTTCAACATTTCCACAATCACCATAAAAATTAGAAAACGAACTTCTACAACCAATTTCAAAATTCAACCTTTCCCTTCTATCTTTTTCATGTTGATATTCTTCAAACAATGTTTTCATTTGTCATTTCACATCATGACTTACTTTTTTACATGGTTCTTCATTTCCTTTAACCCCAGCTAAATGTTTTTTCAATTAGGTGATTCTTTCACCTTTCAAATGCTTGTTACAACATAAATAAATTGTATGATTTTTCATACTTTGGACCAATGTAGGATGAGCCCAAGCTGGATCATTATATCTTCCTGAATTAGTTTGATCAAGAGTTGTTAAACTTCCTTCCATTTATCTGTAACAAAAAATGAAGATATTATTTTTGTAAAAGATTAATCCTTTAGTAGTTTCATCAATAAAATTAGTAGTGCAAACACTAAGTCCTTCATGAGGCAATGCAACATAAATAGTGTCTTTAACCCTTTATATTAAGCCTATAGAAGTAAAGATTCATGAAACTAGAGTAAAATTTAGAAATAGATAGACTTTCTTATTGGAGAGTAGTAAATTCATGCTAAATTTAAAATTGAAGTATCGTTCAAAGATTTAAGATGATGGCTCAACGAATCCAAAAATTCAAGTCATGACTTAAACATTCTTAACTTTACTTTCATCTTTATTCTTGTTTTTTTAGGAACATGATTATTGTCATTGACATATCTTCATAATCATTGCCTTTAATAAATATCTTGAAATATAATGTACAAGCTGAGTAAAATTTTCCATTAAGATGAACTAAAAAACTTTCACACTTATTCAAATAGTTAATGCCAAAGTATTATAAATGAGATAAAAATGGAATAATAAGAAATTTTGATTTTGAATATGCAAAGATTATGAGATAGGCTGATTTTAGGATAAATAAAGGTTTATATGCAAGAGACTTGAATCCTTAAGGAAATGGACTAATTTTGGGATAAAAATTAAAGACAACATAGAGATATAGAATAATTACAATTACAAAAGTTCCTATTCAGCTTTTCAACAAAACCACAACCGAATTATTATCATACTCAATTACTTATTTACCCAATATCCAAATACTATTTCAATAATTTTAAGATTATGTTAATTAATTATTTATTTTGAATTCTTTCCAATTTACATTCTCGATTTTTTAGTTTTAAGTTAACTTGAAACTTGAAAGCCTTTCTAACTTTTAAATCATGCACCATAAAGTTAAGTTGAAACTTGAATTGAAAGCCTTTCTAACTTTTAATGCATGTCATAAATGACTAAAAAATTTAACATAAATCAAGTCATCAATTATCAATAGTTGAACCACAAATGAACCAAAATCATACTCCTTTTATTCAATTCAACTTCAAATCCAATCCATTATCCAACTCCAGCCAATGGAAATCACAAATGCTTCATAATTTCATTTCAACTTCCCATTCAAAATCACAACACAAATGCAATTAACCATAAAAAGAAGTCAACAAAAAGTGAAAACACACCCAAACAGAAATTCACAGTTGATATTATTCTAGATCGGGTCGAGTCAAGTTTAGATCTCGGTATCACTCCCAAATCCAACAATTGCAAATGCATGGGCGACAGAAGAGATTAGACAATGGTGGCGTGGTGCGTTGGTGGTCCTCGTGGACGACGACTGAAGACTGATGGAGATTCAGATGAGGCTCGGTGATGACAAGTTCACGTGGTGGAGGAAGATCCGAAGATGACTGTAGAAGAGGGTTCGCGTGGTGCACCGTCGGAGAGGTAGGACGTAGAAGCGCCACCTGAGATAGAGAGGAAAACAAGAGAGAGAGAGTGGAGAGGATGTGAGCGTGAGATAGAGAGAGGACAAGGTGAGTTTGAGAGAGAGAAAAAAATGAAAAAGCAAAGGCGGGAGCAAACGTCGGGGGGCTAGGGTTAATTAATTTTTATTTTTATAAAAAGGTCCTCAATTTTTATTAAAATTATGGTATCGGTCAATATATGACTGGTATTTTGAGTACTGGTTGGTACTTGGCGAAAACACCCAGTATCGCCCGGTCCCTGAGGCCGGTACCAAACATGATGATACCGTTTCGTTTTCGGCCGCTACATAACAGTATTCGATACATTGTAATACACATTTCTTTACCATCAATTTATGTTAAAAATTCTAAACGTCATTTTCAATATGTAACATCTTACGATATCATTATGACATTGACGGTTAAAGTTTATAAGAAAACTTAACTGTAAGAAAACATGTCTTATAAAATTAAAATAATTTTAATAACTTTAAAAAATTATTAAATAAGTTAATAATATGTCTAATTATAGGGTGCAAAGGATTTTACTCAATAGAATTACTCACTTTTTTTTATTACATTAGGTATCCCAGCTTAGTTGGACTAATCCTAAGCTCCTAAAATCCTGCCCCAAGAGCCCTAGAGGAGATAAATTTGGAATTCTAAGATTTCTCAGGTTTTTACGTAGCCTGTACACTTCTGCGCATAAGAAGTTATTACATACTTGATTGATCAACTGCTGATTGATCACTAGTCTGTTTAGCATCAAGTTTTCAGCAGCCTACAGGTTCCGTAATAACTTCAACTCTTGCATTGCCGTTGAAAACGGGGCGTCCATAATTGATCTTATTAAGGAGCTTTACCTAAAGAATTAAAGATCATCAATAAAGAAAATTTCCTTTTTTTTTTCCATTTGCGTGAGTCAAATTCAAAACTTCCCGTAAGAAGAAAAAGTAATAAATTTATACCGTTTAAGTCATTCCACATTGAGTAATTACTCACTTTATTTCAAATCATTAACTTGTGGTGGACAAAAATCATAAAATAAAAATGATAGAATCTTGAAATTTGATTATGAAGATTGGAGATGGGTGTGTAATCTTTCTTGATTGTTGGTGCAATTCGGCTAAGTGAATCTTCCTCGGGCCATGAAACACACAAAGTGCTCCGAATCGATGAAATTGGGGGTGATCAACAAGAAGAGTATTTGCAATTTAATGATCCACGTGAGAGTTCGACCCACATGCCTTAATTAACCACAACACAAATCGAAGAATCTCAACAAGAAATGATACCGTTTTTCCTTTTTATCTTTTGTGGGTTTTTCATGGCCATTGGCCACTCACGTTCTTTGATTATTATTTAAGTACGTAATTAGACAAATAAAGGAACCCATTAATACAAAACTAGAACTCACTAATACAAAATTTTTAAGATGCTTGAGCCATTCCTAAAGGACAAAGTGATGAGACAAAAGGACAAGTAGGATTCCATATGTTCACAGTTGTCTACTTATTGATTCTTAAATTTACCAATGAATGATTTATCTCTTAAATGGAAGCATCCTAAATTCTTGGATCGGGTTGTTCGATAATTCCATAAGCTGGAAAAATAAAAACAAACAATTAATTAAAATTGATTAATAATTACATTTTTATATATGAGATTTGACTCTAATTTTGTAATTCGTTAGTATTATTTTGAAAATAATTTGAATTGTGAAATTAGGAATTTATGAAGTAAGTGAATTACTAGCAACCTAAAATAATTTAATTAGTTTTAAAAAATTCAACCGGTTATAAAAATTAAAATATATAAGAATGACTTAAAACTCAATTATAAAAATTAAAATATTTATAATTTAAGTGCAAAATTAAATAAAATTAGTGTTTTTAATCTTAGATGCAAAAAAGTAATAAAATCCTAATAATTTACCAAAAGTTAATTAATAATCAAAATGGGTTTGTTTCAAAACTATTGTGTGTAAGATTTGTTTAATTTAGTACTAATTGTTTTAAATACTTTTTAATTTAGTAACTATCCTTTTAAAATTTTTATAAAAAATATGTCACATCAGTAAAAATCCAGTTAATTTAGAAAGGATAATAATTAAATTAATTTTTTAAAATGCTTGACATTAAATTAAAAATTATAAATAATCTCTTTATCTATATTTTTGTACTGTAATTAGTGTAATCATTTATAATTATAACATAATTAGCAGTCATAATTAAAAATTTTGAACAAGAACTCAGTAACGTAAAAGAACTGCTGGATTTATTCTCGGATCGAGTCTCTTCCCTCGTGCAACTTAGTTGTCTTCCCTTTTATATTCTACTCTTCTTCTCTATATTGCATATCATCTTCACTGCGAGCACCCCACAAAAATGGTGGGAGCTCGGGCGTTCATTCGCTCCTTGTCGTTTCCAAACCGTCTCTCGAAGCCACCACGCATTCCTCACCACTTTAGGTCGGTCAGTCTTCCATGCAGATCACACCCCTTGATTGCCCAACTCAGGTATGAGATCAACGACCTCAAGACTTGGGTTTCCATGCCCCAAGATATCACGTCCGTTTGGATTTCCGATGGTCTGAAACGGCTCAGAGATGTTAATGAATCTTTGGGTTACATCATCCAGCTCCCTCAAACCCAAGAGTCTCTCCGCAACCACCGAAAATGGATTGACAAGCTTCTTGACGATTTCCTCCGGTTCATTGATGTTTATGGAATCTTCCAAAGTATGGTTCTGGGGTTCAAAGTCGAGCAACTCGCTGCCCAAGTCGCTGTTCGGAAGAGAGACGACTCTGGGATTGAGTCGTACGATAAAAGCCGCAAGAAAATGGCTAAGCAGATGGCTAAACTCGTGGCCAGGGTTCGAAGTACAGCACATGATTCTTCAGTTCCTAGATTGAGTTCGGTGCCTGCTTCGGACAAGGAGCTGGTTTGTCTTTTTTCAGATGTCAGTGAAGTGACAATGCTGGTTTCGGTGGCGCTTTTCAGAGGAATCTTAACGTCTTTATCACCCAAAAAATTTCCATTTATGGAGCTGAGGAGGATAGGGAAGAAGACAAAGAAAGTTGATGAACGAGGAATCGAAGAGTTTGAAGAATGCAGAGTCAAGAACCTGTGGGATTTAAGAAAGAAAGAAGATGATGAGATCAAAATGGTTCTCGGAAAGATGCAAGAACTTGAGTGGTGCATTGGAGATCTTGAAGCTGGTGGCGAGAGGCTTTTCAGGAGCTTCATTAATACCAGAGTTCTACTCCTTAACACTTTGATTCAATAGATGCTCGTTCTTTTCTTGCAGAACGAGCATCTATTGAATATACTATTTTGAGTCATGTAATCTACGCCTTCTGAGCTACAGTTCGTATATGAAAATATATGTAAAAGAAAAGAATAAATAATATATAATCTACTTCTTATAATTTACCATATTATGCTTGCTTATGTTACCATAATAATTAAAAACCAATCATCTTCTTCATCAAGACTTTTAATTTGAGATAATGCAAGAATATAAAGACAACCATGATGGTTCCAATCATTGGCATTGCTTCTCTGCAACTTGGTCTCCATTGAAACTAGACATTCTGCACCGCCACAGATATTGACAGCAGAATTTAGCTCACACAGTTTCAATTCCTAACTGAAAAAGGAATTATATGTGAGAGAGAGGAGAGACCGTTTTTAATTGTGGTCCCTTAATCTTAAATGAACCTATTGTGCCTGCTGTGCTGGTAATGGAAGAGAAGACACGAGTTAGTTTCATGCATGGGACTGCTTGTCAGATTCCATGATTCACACTGTTTTTCTCCTGATTAACATAATGGTGATGCTAACTGTTCACAATCTATCAGTCTAAGAATTTAAAGGTTAGAATTGCAATGGACCTTAATCTTAAAAGTTGTTTGGAATTTACAAGCATCTTTCGTGTATATCTGATTACTTATTCAATACGTACTGAAAACTCAAAACAAGGCTGTAAAATTTATTCATATGAAAGTAATAATGACTGATATTGGTCTCTTGTCCATGACTTAAATCAGGTTGGCACGTATTGGAAGTGAAAACTAGGATCAGAAGTTAGTCGGGTGGAGATGATGACTTCGATCCAAAAATGTCTGACAGAGCTTTAAGATGAAATGAGTTGTGTGGAAGGAAACCTTTTGGTGGATAGTTTCTGGTTCAAGTTCTTTTTTTTTCTCTCAAGGGATCTGTATTCAGTTTTGTGAAGAGGATGTTGCTTAACTTTTAGGTGAAAGGAATCTCTATAAGGCACAGTTCGATTGCAGACAAGCCGATGCTTCAAAAGAGGAAGACAAACAATTGCGATTTCTTCAAGAAACTGAGTTCACCAAGTCATGGCTCGATATGTATAATATAACTACAGTCAATGTCTTTCCTAATAATTGGGACACTGCCTGACCATAATATGAGCAGCATGCCTGTTCTTCACCTCAACATCCGAAACAACCATGAACAGCGAGCAACTAGAGCTATTACTCATCTGACAAAAAATTTCCGATAATGCACAAATAGAATCTTATTCCTTCCTAAAAAAAGCATTTATGCAAGCACAATCCGTTTATCCTGATGCTCTAGCCAAGCTGAATGTGCACAAAGATGGAAAAATGCTTCATTTAAGAGAAACTTCACCTATATACAGCCTCTTATGTTCCTATCAATTCCGAAGCGATTCAACAATTGATCTCCTTTTATATGTGTATGCCTTTGCGAAATTTATAAATACAACATACTTTCATTATCAGAAGTCTACCTAGGCAACGTAGAGCTCAGCCTTCCCATCGATAAACAGACTCATGAACTCTTCTCCATCAACAGTTTCTTTCTCTATGAGGAGTTGGGCAAGTTTGTGGAGGATGTCAATGTGAGTTGTAACGATCTGCTTAGCCCTTGAATACGCCGTCTCCACTAGATCCCTAACTTCTGAATCCACCACATCTGCAGTTGCCATGGAGTAATCTTTCTGGGATGACATCTGCATAAATAAAATATGTAAAAGTAAGGATTCAATCAGAATATTAACAGTCAACCACTTGATGAACAGAAATCAAATTCTTTGAAAACAAGTTTGACCACCACCTGTTGGCCCAAGAATGGATTGCCACCAGGTCCACCGATGGCAACTTGTCCGATCTTTTTACTGAAACCGAATCTCTCGACCATCTGCCTTGCCACCCTTGAAACTTGCATGAAGTCATTTGATGCTCCTGTAGTCACGTTTTCCTCACCGAAAATTACCTCCTCAGCAACCCTGCACAATGACGAGGGAGGAGATTTGTCATATAAATCAGGTACCAGAGTTCAGGTACATAAGACATCAGCGTTTCCTCTTATTTATCGTGCCTACTTGCAAAAAGAGCAAATCAAAATCAAAGTTCAAACACCAAAGAAGAGTTCAACAACATCTTGACAA
Organism: Erythroxylum pedicellare; assembly: GCA_027563575.1. Taxonomy (NCBI): domain Eukaryota; kingdom Viridiplantae; phylum Streptophyta; class Magnoliopsida; order Malpighiales; family Erythroxylaceae; genus Erythroxylum; species Erythroxylum pedicellare. Next base: position 305,552 of record JAOQMP010000002.1, read on the forward strand.
CTTTCTATCAGCAACGGAAGTAACAAAAATGGGTTCATTGACCATCATTAACTTACCTTCCACCAAGTGCAACAGCCATCTGATTCTCCAGGTAGCTTCTGCTATACAGTCCAGACTCGAGCCTCTCCTCGCTTGGAGCAAAGAAAGTAAGACCACCTGCTTGGCCACGAGGAATGATTGATATCTTCGCGACAGGATCGTATTCAGGCATTAAAGCACCAACTAAAGCATGTCCTGCCTCTGCAAATTGGGGAGTAATGTACTTAGCATTCCAAGTCCTAGAAAATGGAAAACTAGAAAAAACACTTCTCATTGCCTACCATGATAAGCTACTAGCCTTTTCTTCTCATCTGATACAACAGCATTTTTCTTCTCTGGTCCAGCAATAATTCTCTCCAGAGCATCAGAAATCTCATCCTTGCTAATTTCCTTTAGGTCCCGCCTAGCCGCAAGAATAGCTGCCTCATTCATCAGGTTTTGTAAATCAGCTCCGGTGAATCCAGGGGTTCTCCGAGCTATTTTTTCGAAATCAACATCCTTAGCAAGTGCTTTTCCTCTAGAGTGCACCTATAGTTTCAAAGCACAAACTTAAGCTTGGACTGCCAAATGCAAACGATTCATCATAGATTAAAACAAGAACCTATTCATTACAGATCATACATGATCTTCTTTCCCAGTTAAAACAAAAGATTACAACTTTAAAAGCAAGAAGGTAACAAGCACGTACCTGAAGTATCTTAACCCTTCCAGCAACATCAGGCCTATCCACTGTAACTTGCCTGTCAAACCTTCCAGGCCTTAACAAAGCCGCGTCAAGAACATCAGGTCTATTAGTTGCAGCCAACACAATAACACCTGAGTTACCGGAAAACCCATCCATTTCAGTCAACAACTGATTGATAGTCTGCTCTCTTTCATCATTTCCACCACCAAGCCCAGCCCCCCTCTGCCTACCTACTGCATCAATCTCATCGATAAACACAATGCACGGCGCTTTTGACTTTGCCTTTTCGAACAAATCTCTTACTCTCGACGCCCCAACACCAACAAACAGCTCCACAAACTCTGAAGCTGCACACGAGAAAAACGGCACTCCTGCTTCTCCGGCAACAGCTCTCGCTAGCAGAGTCTTCCCTGTCCCTGGTGGGCCAACCAACAAACAACCTTTTGGGATTTTGGCTCCTAAAGCTGTGTACTTGTCTGGGTTCTTCAAGAAATCGACAACCTCTTGAAGTTCCAGTTTTGCTTGGTCCGCTCCGGCCACGTCAGCAAATGTCACTCCGGTCTCCGGTACCTCTTGGAACTTCGATTTCGATCTTCCAAAGTCCATCGGTCCACCCAACCCGCCTGGTCCCCCGGGACCGCCCTGTGCTCGCCGGAAAAGGAAGAATAATCCAGCGAAGGCGAGGAATGGGAATAGTAGGTTACCGATGAAATTGAAAAGTCCGTTACCGGAGTCGCCCTCTGAGACAGAGATATCGACTCCGTTCATGGCCAGAATGTCTATGAGGTCAGGGTCGTTGGGTACAACCACGGTGGCGCGACGGCCGTCGATTGCGGTTAGTTGGAGGGCGGAACCATCTTTGCTGAACCGGACTCTCTCCACTTTCCCTTTCTTGACTGCGTTGAGAAACTCGCTATAACGCCATTGACTGCCTTCTGGGATATCAGAGATCGATTGGGACTGTGGTTTCGGGGCTGTGAGAAGAAGATTTTGACCGAAAGGTGAAGTATTTGACTGGTTTGGATTGGTGGGTTGTGCTTCGATTACAGGAGGTGGTTGTGCTGGCGGAGTGGCATTATCTAGAGCTAAGGCTTGTGGGGTTAGTGAAGAGAAGAGCAAAGCAGCTAAACTGGCTTGTGATGACAGAGATTTCAGAGAATCTTCACTGGGCTGTTTCTTTCCGAGAATTGATCTAGCTAATTGGGTTTTCCTTCTGGGGAAGAGTGGTGATTTGGTTGTTTTTGGTGTTGGAGGAGAAATTAGAACATGGGTACCGAAGAAGTGAGACGAAAGCTGTAAAGGGTTGGTTGTGGAAGCCATCGCGGTTATGACCGCTGCTCAGTGATGTGGAGCTTAACTCTGGTAATCCTAACAAGACTTGGAAATGCTTTTGTTGGCTGACTTTAAGGCCGTTGTGAGTTTAGTCCAGTTTATGTTGAGAAGACAATGTTGGCTAAACGAAAGCCATGGATTTTGGTGTTGTTTAGGTTGCGTCTACGTGTGTGTCAGAAAATCCAGTCGTTTCTGTTTATGTCTAATTGATATTTTATGCATCGAAATTGACCGTAGTTTTGATTCCATACAGATAACTCTAGTCTTCTCTAGTCTTGTTTAGGTGTTGGCCTACTGGTTTGTGGATCAAACCCGGATCCGACTACACCTCAATCAATGAGTCCAATTTTAAGTTTAATATCTTAGAAAATTTTAATCAGCTAAAAATTTATTTTAAAGTACATTTAGAATAAAATTCAATTTCATTCGTGATGTTTTAAAACGTTTAATTTCAACTTTAATATTTTAAAATATTCAAAACATATTTTAAATGGAACAAAATTTTGACAAAATTATTTTATATTATGTTGATGCAGGTATTTTATATTTTTAAATAAAAAGTAGGTCTTTAAATTTAATCTCGTGCCATATTTAATCCATCCACTATAGCCCAAAACTCTGCATTGAGAGATATACAGAACCCTATGTTTCGACAAGTCAAAACTACGAATAAGAGATCCTGCTCCTGCTTGTCCGGATGCTCCTTTAATAGAACCGTCACAATTTAAAGAGACCCAACAGTTCAGAGATTTCCTCCACTTAACGTTGCATGCTTCTTTCTTGTTATTAGTACTTTGAATGCATTTCAAAATGTACCTTACCTTCATACTGAAATCCAAAAGCTTTCTGACTTCCTCTACAAGTTAAGACGCTTGAATGTGCTTATTGCAAAAGATATGTTTGTTGCATGCTTCCCATAGTTTCCAACAGGTAAGTCCAAACATCGAGGCCCATTCTCTGCTAGGAAAAGAGGCGGTCATATTTCTTATGAGATTCTAAATATTCCAGTCAGCAAAATTAATAATAATAATAATAATAATAATAATAATAATAATAATAATAATAAATTATTATTATTA
>JAOQMP010000002.1:349574-371126 GCA_027563575.1 Erythroxylum pedicellare
AAGGCTTCGAATATTCTTGGATCTAAGGGAGCTACTTGCTTATGCGGAACAGGCGACTCCTGCGTCTATGACCGAGACCCAGAGGATAAAAGAGTGCCAAGAAGGTTTCATGTAGATTCAGCAGAACAAAAAGAAAAACTCCAGATGAGTGACCATTTTAAACCTAATTATGAGAATGCTGAATTCGATGTTTAAATTAGATAGTCTAAAACCTGCTGCAGCTCATTGCTTCCCTAAAAAAAATCCACTCACCAGAATGTATAATTTTCGAAACCCTAATATCCCAAAAGAGCTCAGTAGAAGAGAGAACCCGAAACAAAACAAAAACCTATGATATGGCAACTAGTAATCTTGCTATATAGAAGTGTCTCGCCCGTCATCAAAACTATCACAAGATCTTTCAATTAATAGACACAAAAGAGCAAGTAAGCTTGGCAAGGTTTGAGTTGGGTCTAAAGATTTATTCTTAGATTTGAAGTTTGATGTCTAAACCCACCTTGTTCATTGGAATGATAAAAATCTAAGTTTAAGTTAAATTGATTAATTTTTTAATTTAAAAAATAAAAGTAGTACCACTTTATTTGATATGTTAAACATTTTAGATTGGACAACTTGAACTCAGGGTCAAGTTTGACTTGAAGATAAAAAATTAAAAAATGGTTCAAATTTGATTTGAATTAATTTAAACTAAATTTGTTGATTTTAAGCATTCTGTAAAATGTCTGAGTGTTTAAGGTTTTTGTATTATGTAGTTAAATTACGATAATAACATTAACAGATATATTAACTATGAGTTATAATTGAAAATTTTTAAAAATTGAATATTTAATTGTTAATTTTTAAAATCTGTATTGAATAAAGTTTAAGGATCTTTTTAACTAACCCTATAATATTTATCTTTTAGCTTAGCCTACTCCTTTTTCACGCTTTTGCGCATGCGACCTACCATTTTCGTATCTCTAAGTCGTGTTTGCATCAATTTTTTACTTGTAAAGTGTTTTCTAAAAGGGTAGTTGCAACATCGAACAGTAAAAGTAACCCCATCCAAACGGCGCATTAAATAGTTCCCATTCAAAAAATAAACACATAACAAAATTTATCAAGCTTTTATACAAACTTTGAGACTATTGGAGTATCGTTTTATCTGAGGAAAGTAGCTATGAGTAAAAGTCAGAATCAGTAACGCAGACGAAACTTCACATTACACGCTTATCGTCCTGAGATTTCCAAGCCAATCCCATATATTTACTTGTGGTTGGTTACAGTAATAGCCATGACATGAAAGATTAGGATAGTCTTTAAAGCACTCCAGATTCATCCAGTCAATGTCATCGAACACGCCAAAGTGGGTACCCATTGTTCACAGCAGCTTTCTGTCGAGTTCTTGAGGCACTTTTGGTGGGTATGATCAGTTCAAAATTTGTAATTAAAGTACGAAGACGAACGGTGCGGATGGATTATTCAAACGTGGAAATAGTGGAAGTGTGGAGGAAAACGACGCCGTGGCTAGAGTGAGTGAAAATTACCTCCTCAGTCACATGCGTTTCGCCTCTCAAACCCATGTGGGAAAGACAAACAAGGACATTCGGACACGACAGTGTTCAACTAATACGCTAACGATGGACCCATCACCGACACTTCAGTTCATTTTCTTTTTCAAATTGTTATTATTTTGTTTTTCTTTTTCACGATTTTAATTTTAATTTATTTATTTATGAGTAACAGACACGTGACCTATAATTTAATTTTTTATTAATCTTTAATTATTTATAAATTTAATCAACATTATATATTATTGATATAATAATTAAATTTTAAGTTTTGCCCTTCGTTTATTTAGCCTTGTTCTCTTTTCCGTGTCTTTACGGCTAGCTAGCTAAGCTCTGTACCGCACTTAAAAACATGGCGCCTTCTTCCTCCATCCACTGACTAAGTTTCTCTCACTTCCCTTTTAAATTCTCATTCTCATTCTCCTTGTCTCTGCAACACTAAGAGACTTCTATAGGGTATCTATATCAGCGGTTGAAATCGAAAATGCCGCAGAATTCAGAGGGGAGACGTACACTTCGCGCACTATTATGCGTGGCTGTGTCTCTTTTCTCCATTGTTGGAGCTGACGATCCCTACAGATTCTTCAACTGGAATGTGACTTATGGAGATATATACCCACTTGGTGTTCGTCAACGGGTTTGTGTTCAAATCTTGCACTATTTGTTCTAGTTCTTGTAGCTACTGTGAACTCTCAATGGTGATTCTGAGTGAATTTCGTTTCCTTTTGCACAGGGTATACTCATCAATGGACAATTCCCTGGTCCTGATATTCATTCAGTAACCAATGATAATCTTATTATCAACGTGTTTAACAGTTTAGACGAGCCCTTCTTACTCTCTTGGTATTGATCTTTTTCGTCTCTATATCTTTTATCTCATGAACTTTTCTTTATGAGGAAGACAAATCCATCTGAGTCATTCCTCGTTTCTTGTTCTTGGTTGTTGAATAACTAGGTTGTTCTAGTTTGATCTCCTAACATTTGCTGCACTTTCCTAAGTTTTTTGTTAAACTTATTGAGCTTATGCGAGTCCGTGACTCGTCATCTGTTAGATCTGGCCAATTTGGTTGTCATTCTTTTGTATCCATTAAAGCTATTTGCGCTGCAATTTACGCAATGAATAGAGATGGGAAATGGGTTATCATTACATTATTAAGATCCGTATGTTTCCCGGCTAATGTATCAAACCCATTCTAATTGTGGGACTGAAAAATTGTCGTTTTCAGACGGCATTGTTAAGCTTTACGTAAATGGAAAGTGACATCTTATGTTGTCACCTTGTCATTGTGAAGCTAATAACGTCCAGCTATCTTCCACTTGAATTCTAGGATAGGGTCACGCGGTTTTGTTGTGTGCATGTGAAGGTAATGGAAACTTGCTTATCTCAAACGTAATGCGTCCCAAATCAGGGAATTAAAGTATTAAACCTGACTTTCTGTTTCCTGCATTGTGAAAACTAAAATGCAGGAATGGAATTCAACAGAGAAGAAACTCGTACGAGGATGGTGTCTTTGGAACTACTTGTCCAATACCTCCTGGAAAGAACTTCACATACATTCTCCAAGTAAAAGACCAAATCGGGAGTTTCTATTACTTCCCATCTCTGGCTTTCCACAAAGCCGCCGGTGGGTTCGGTGGCATCAGAATTCTCAGCCGTCCACTTATTCCCGTGCCCTTCCCTGATCCCGCCGGTGATTACACCGTCCTCATTGGAGATTTTTACAAATCCAATCACACGGTAAAAGAAAATAAACATATAAACATCCATTTTCTTAGAATCTTCGCCTTTTCTTTTTCTTTAATCTTTTGTGAAATCTATGTCCACTCCATATCACATCGTCAATAATTGCATGCTCCCTTGTCGGTAGGGTAAAGCATGTTGACTATTTATGACACTACAATGAGTTCCAGCTGTCGAAGAAAGCACATTCCATGTTTATAGTTATAGATGACGATGAGTTCTTAATAGATGTCATCATTTGGTCAGTGAGTGTCTTTTACGACAGAGTTCGTATGTTGTTAATGCTCCTTATTTGGTGAAAGATACGAGACCTAATTTTCAGGTCAACAAGTGCATATGAGATTCTTGTTTCATTTATGATGTTCCTGAACACATGGTTAGAACATCATAAATAGAACAAAGGATCTATTTCTCAACCAGTGAGGTGTTCTCATGTGAATGATTTAGTACATAACGGTTCCAAGACAACGGGAATTTAAATGTCTGGATCAAGTCGTTAGATTTGGGTTTAATAATTTGTTTCTCTTGAATTATTATTGTTGTTGGAAAGTTGAAATGGTGCAATCATATGGTATGGTATAGGCCTTGAAAGCTCACCTGGACAAAGGGAAAAAGCTTCCATTTCCTGATGGAATACTCATCAATGGTCGTGGCCCTCATGGTTACTATTTAACTGTTGAACAAGGTAGACCATTACTTCATCCACTCAAGTGCAGAATTTAACGGGTTTGGTCGGAGTTGGAGTCTGAGTTTTGAGACTAACTATCCTTATTTTGTTGTGTAAAAGTAATCACCAGGTGACTTTGATTTCAGGAAAAACATACAGGCTCAGGATATCAAACGTTGGCCTGCAGCATTCTCTGAATTTCCGAATCCAGAACCACAAGCTGAAGTTGGTGGAAGTAGAGGGAACACATACACTACAGACCACTTACTCCTCACTTGATGTTCACGTTGGTCAATCTTACTCTGTTCTGTTCACAGCTGACCAGCCCGGGCAAGACTACTACATTGTGGTCTCTAGTCGGTTCACCACCCGGGTTCTGACCACCACCGGTGTTCTTCATTACTCCAACTCCGCCGGTCCTGTTTCCGGGCCACCCCCTGGTGGACCAACCGTTCAAGTCGATTGGTCTCTAAACCAAGCTCGCTCCATTAGGTAATGCTCTCATACACAACATGTTAATAGCACGGACTGAAGTCCGATCAAATCTGAATATTTGAACTCGAACTGGAATATGAGCCCGGTTAAACTTATTTTGTCTTATTGACTTCGGATTGGCCTTATTCTTAAGGGACACTAATGACAAGTTGATTGTTTTACAGGACTAATCTTACAGCAAGCGGACCAAGACCAAATCCACAAGGTTCGTATCACTATGGTATGATCAACACGACCAGAACCGTCATTTTTTCAAGTTCAGCGGGTCAAGTTAATGGCAAGCAAAGATATGCAATCAATAGCGTGTCCTTTGTCATCGGAGACACTCCCTTAAAACTCGCCGACTACTTCAAAATTCCGGGAGTGTTCCGCGACAACAGCATATCCGATAGACCTTCCGGTGGCGGAATATACCTTGACACTTCAGTTTTGACCCTCGACTACAGAGCATATGTGGAGATCGTTTTCCAAAACGACGAAGACATTGTCCAGAGCTACCACTTCGACGGTTACAGCTTCTTCGTTGTTGGGTAAGTAAATAAGCTCAATCAGGGGTTGCAAAGAAAAGTTCGAAACTCGAATTTGGTACGCACATTATATAAAATTGATTTACTTAGCATACGTTCTAATTCTTGTTAAATTGCAGAATGGATGGAGGACAGTGGACATCAGCAAGCAGGAACCAATACAATCTCAGGGACGGTGTTGCACGATGCACCATTCAGGTGAGAACCAACAAAATCCAACACTCTTCAAGTTCTTTTGACAAGAACCGAACACTTAATCCAAAGTTATGGGATGTTATGTCAAAAAACAGGTATATCCCAAGTCATGGTCTGCAATATACGTCCCACTGGACAACGTAGGAATGTGGAACCTGAGGTCCGAGTTCTGGGCACGACAATACTTAGGTCAGCAACTTTATATCAGGGTTTTTACTGCGTCAACCTCGCTCAGAGATGAATACCCAATCCCAAAGAACGCTCGTCTTTGCGGTAAGGCAAGTGGTCGACACACAAGACCTCTCTAGAGAGGGAAGACTAGGAATTGGGTCTTTGTCTTGGCGTAACAAAATGTGATGAGAAAGTACGTTAAGTTTACAAGTCTTACTGATCCCAGCTCGAGGTCACATTCTTTTTTATTTTATCTTGCCTTCCACTCAATTAGGAATAAGGTTATGTATTACAGACCAGTAATTTTTATTACATTATTGTTGTTATGGTGCGAAACCTAATTTATTGCTATGTAAAGCCAACTGAATCTCAAGCTGGCTCTGTTATTAACATTTGTACACTAACTTGCATTCAAGTTACTCGTTGATTGTTGTCTCTAATGATATGGGTCGTTGAATTACTTTATGTGTTAGAATTTGGCAATACCTATTAAAAAGATATGGATAATTTTAAATATTTTGTCAGCCAGTATTGATAATGTAAATGGTTATTCAAACACTAACGAGTTGGTGTTTTAATTTTGAATTTGACTTGTTATTTGATAGTTAGTGTGTTTGTTTAAATTTTATTTACTATATAACTAAATAATAATAATTGCATAATTAGAAATTGACATTAGGAGATGATCAGTTTGGTAGAGTGGAAGATATGAGGTTAAAAGGTCCTGTGTTTGAATCCCTCTACTTACGTTCTCTCAATCGAGTCTGTTATACTAGACTTGTCCAATGTAAAGTACTTGTTGAGGTGATTTATAGGTTATTGCGCTAAGTCAAAAATTTACCAAGTGCGTATCCAAATAATAGTGGCTGCAGGTTACTTCTTTAAAAAAAAAAAAGAAATCCATTCTTTAATTTAATTTAGTTTTATATGTAAAAGATATAGTTAATACTAATTTAATTTAGTTTTATATGTAAAAGATATAGTTAATATGTATTTTTAAAAATAATTATATAAAATTCTTTACAACAATTAGGTGTTTACATTATAAAATTAAAAGTTATGGTTAATTAGATGTTAACAATATGAAATTTATTCTCCTTTTTTAATTCGAGTTCACGTTAATTTATTTATATTCGATCAAGTTTGATTTTAACGTTGAGAATGTGATTGACTTTTCCTCTTTCACAATTAATTTCGCTGTTAATTAGAGCTTAATATTATTAAACATTTTCTATTTTCAGTTGAATTTAAGTCAACTTATTTAGACTCAATCAATTTTAATTTTAAGAGTTTAAGTTGGTCCAAATAAATTGTTATTGTATAAATATAAACATAACAATTAGGTCTGAATTTAGTTCGAACTAACCCAAAATTAATTAATTGATTAATTTTAATTTGATCTAATTTCAAATTAAATTAAAATATAAGGAATTGGTTAGAAAGATCCTTAGCTATATATAACCTTTTTCTTATATATATTTTTAAAAAAATGATAAATAAAATGTTATTTTGTTAAGCTTTTTTCTTAACATTTCCGTACCAAGAAACCAAAACCCTAACTCCGTTCCGTTCTGTCAAAACCTAAAACTAGAAACTCCATATTCTCTAGAAACTCCAGATTCCCAGTCTCATCCTATAGTCTCTCACTTCGCTCTCACTACTGTTTACTCTTCAGGTTCAGTTTTTCTTGTTCTTTTTTTTTGCTAGATTATTTAATTTCTTTGTTATTTTACTCTTGAACTCCCGCGTAGCTTTGTTTCAGTTGTATATCATTTCGCTCATTTTCTTGTTGTTCGAGGAATGGAGAAATGCTTTAGATGTTCTGTTTCGTGTTGATTGAATTCGATGCGTTTTGCTTGGGATAAAAGTTTCGTGTTGCTGTTTGTTCTTGTTGTTTCAGATTTTTGAGTTTACGATCTGCGTTTAGCCTTCATCTCCAATGGCGGTATGAGTATTTGCTAATTGCTTCTGTTGTTTCGTTCATTTTTGGCGCATGTTGAAGAGGTTTACTCAATGACTGTGCAGGTGGAAAGACTTTTTAAAGATGAAGCTAGTGAAGAAAAAGGAGAGCGCGCTCGAATGGTAATATATTGTTTTAAGCCTCTGATTCACTATAACTATGATAATTTGTAATTCCGCTGTATTATCTGGAGACTGGGAGGTATTCACTTAGGCTTCTTGATTAAATTTCTGTGAGGACGATGACGTTATGCGTAATTCACTATATATGTTTTGGTTTCTGCAGGCTTCATTTGTGGGTGCAATGGCAATTGCTGACTTGGTTAAGACAACGCTAGGACCAAAAGGAATGGTAAGGTTTTTTTTTCCTTCTCTTTGGGTGGATTTTACGGGATATTTTACCCTCCATTCTTTGTCTGGTTTATGAAAATTGGTGCTTCATGTTGTTTTATGCATCCAGGATAAGATTTTACAATCAACAGGCAGGGGACGCCAAGTCAATGTTACAAATGATGGAGCTACGATCTTAAAGTCCCTTCACATTGACAACCCGGCTGCAAAAGTGCTTATCGGTATCCTTGCATTGAATTGGTCGTGTGTACATTTTGTTCCTTTCTTTTAATTGTAGGATGTTTGTCTTTGAACTTCTTGTCCTTTTCTTTTCTTTTACTTTTATGCTGGGGATGGAAGGGGAGTATGGTGCTTTACATGTATAGTGGGTAAAAGATGTATGTTGCGTTTAAGCTTATGTGAAATCTAGAATTTTAACAGAGAAGGAATTATCTTGCTGTTTGAAATTGCATGTCTTGTTGGGTTTAGGTATATATATTTATATATTTGAGGACCACCTTGTGCTGGTCCTTAATTTCCATGTTAGACATTTCAAAAGTTCAAGATGATGAAGTTGGCGATGGAACAACTTCTGTTGTTGTCTTGGCCGGGGAACTCTTAAGGGAGGCAGAAAGACTGGTGGCGGCAAAAATTCACCCTATGACAATTATAGCAGGTATTTCTTCTATTTCTATTCTTTATTTTTTGTTTTTTCCTGATTTAGCTTTCTTAACAAGGAGCCTTATGGATTTTGGAAAAATTGAATGTCACTTTTTCCAATGCAAAATGTGAGTAATTAAGCGTCCTTGGTTGTATAGGCTTCCGAATGGCGGCTGAATGTGCTCGCAATGCTTTGTTGAAAAGGGTTGTGGATAATAAAGAGAATGAAGGTATTCTGCATTATCTGTTAGTTTATTTGATTTGCAGTTATTCTTATCGGGTCCTATATTCAACAATGTGAGCTGTTGTATGACTTTTGTGCTTGTAATTTGGTGATGTTCCTTGTTTTTGTTGCATGTAGAGTTTCTATTCAGTAGATAATTTCAGATAGGAATATTGTTATTGTAGTGTTTCACTTTCAACTGCCATTTCCATTTAATATATGCAACTGTCCAATGATACAGAGAAATTCCAGTCAGACTTGATGAAGATAGCGATGACAACTTTAAGTTCAAAGATTTTATCGCAGGATAAAGAATATTTTGGAAAGCTAGCTGTAGATGCTGTGATGAGGTTAAAGGTAATTAATGTTCTGCATATAACAGTTCAGTGCATTATTGTACAACTTGAAAGTTAGAGAGCTGTATATTTTTGAACTTGGTACATAATCTTAAACCTATTCATGGTATGCCTCATGTATCTCTAATTCCAATGGTAGGGTAGCACAAACTTAGAGGCAATTCAAATTATTAAGAAGCCTGGCGGATCACTGAAGGATTCCTTCCTTGATGAGGGGTGGGTATATGTACATAATACCTCTTTGAGCTTTATTTACTCTTAAACAACTTCATTTCTGCACAAGTTATTTGTGAGCTGCCATAGTTTCTTGTCGACCTATTTGTTTCCAAGTGTTTTATCTTTTATCTTTTTCAGATTTATTCTTGATAAGAAAATAGGGATTGGGCAACCAAAACGTATAGAGAATGCTAAGATATTGGTGGCAAATACTGCCATGGACACGGACAAAGTAAAGATATATGGGGCACGTGTTCGGGTCGACTCAATGTCTAGGGTTGCTGATATAGAAGCTGCTGAGAAACAAAAGATGCGTGAGAAGGTGGATAAGATAATAGCCCATGGGATTAATTGCTTTGTAAACAGGCAATTAATCTACAATTTTCCAGAGGAACTGTTTGCAAATGCTGGAGTACTTGCGATTGAGCATGCTGATTTTGATGGGATTGAACGTTTGGCTCTGGTAACTGGTGGTGAGATTGCATCAACTTTTGACAACCCTGAGTCAGTTAAACTTGGACACTGTAAAGTTATAGAGGAAATTATGATTGGTGAAGACAAGTTGATCCACTTTTCTGGCGTTGAAATGGGCCAGGCATGTACAATAGTATTGAGAGGTGCAAGGTACTTTAATAATCTTCTATTTTTCCCTTTCTGAAACATTATCTATACATTATGAAGGTTTCATAGAAATGTGTTAACTTGCTAACCGAGTACTAAATATGTGCTTACTCTCTTTCTCATTTTAAAATTTTGCAGTCCAAACATGAAACTTGGTATCTTATGGTGATCATACTAACTCATAGCTTCTAATTGATCATTTATTCCATTAACTTGTGGAACCTATATTTTGATGAGCAGTCCAGATGATCATTTCTGAGATTAAATATTGATCGTATCAATGTGGTGGCTCTGTATTCTATTAAGTTTTTGCACGGTTCAGACACGTGGACATATATTCTTGATGTTGATGTTACTTCAATTCACTTAACAGCCATCATGTGCTTGACGAGGCGGAAAGGTCGTTGCATGATGCTCTGTGTGTCCTTTCACAGACTGTCAATGACAGTAGGGTTCTTCTTGGTGGTGGATGGCCTGAAATGGTAATGGCAAAGGAAGTTGACGAGCTAGCTCGTGTCACTCCTGGAAAAAAGTCTCATGCTATTGAAGCTTTCTCAAGGGCCCTCGTTGCTATTCCAAAAATTATTTCCGACAATGCCGGACTAGATAGTGCTGAGTTGATTGCGCAGCTTCGTGCAGAACACAACAAGGAAGGGTGCAATGCAGGGGTCGATGTTATCTCTGGATCTGTAAGTCCTAACAGTTTGCATTTTCTGTCATCTTAACCTTGGCTATCCACGGCTATAAGCTCCGCATCACCAGTTGGTTGTTGACACTAAGCATCTGGTTCTTTCATTTGCAGGTCGGAGACATGGCTGAGCTCGGGATTTCGGAATCGTTCAAAGTTAAGCAAGCTGTACTGCTCTCGGCAACTGAAGCTGCTGAGATGATTCTGAGAGTTGATGAGATTATCACTTGTGCCCCTCGCAAGAGAGAAGATAGGATGTAGAGAAGTGACATATCTGTTGTAAACTCGCTTTGTTTTCACTTTACCTGAATTCATAGTTCATACAAACTATTTTACCGCACAGCCTATATAATCTTTCTACATTGGGAGGTTGAATCGGTCTATTCTATTTAGAACAACTGATATTTAACATACACATTATTGCTGAATCTCTGTAGTTGACTTCTTATAGTTCAACCACTTTCTTGTGGAAATGATGAGTTGACATCAATAATAATTGATCATTGTGTGACGATTAGGGTTTCTTTTATAAAAATTTAGGCATTTTGTAAATCTAACATTCCTTAGAAATCGTTGCAACAACTTAAACTCCTCAAGAAAGTCATAACTAGCGTTGAAATTACACCCTCAACGCTTATAATCCATAAGAAAGCGTATAATACTTTCAAGTTGAGTTGAATCAGAATTTAAAATATTAGATCCATGAATTAAAAATCTAATATAATTTTATTTATTTTTTAGAAATATTTGAAAAAACTTGTATTAACATAAGTTGATTAATTTATAAGCACGTGGAAAATTGTATCTGCTCTAACAATATTTATTAAAATCTTTTATTATTGTTTAATATTATAAATTTACCCAAGTCTCTTTAACATTTCTTGATATCTTTTTTTTATATATATATTTAAGAGAAAATAAGAAATCAATTATATGACGTGTCTTAGATAACAAACTCCCGACATTTCCTATAAGAAAAGTACGTGATATCCAATAAGTGAAAGATCAAAATTGGTAATACCGATCACAAAATGCTTAGAATAACTCGCTAGCATTCGCATAGATGTGACGATGTCTTAACAAGCAGAAAATATATAATTTATACAAAGTGACCAATGTCGCTTGTTTCAGTTGGTCCGGAAATGGCATCCATTCAAACGTAATCAAAAGTGGACTCGTCACGCTCACGCAACTCGACCCCGATAAGTACAACCTACAACAGTGTCCACCGTTCTATTTCCTATCCAAATCAGCATCCAACTAACAGCTACAAAGACACTTTAAAGTTCCGTCGAAATCGGAGAACACTCGGAACTGTCGTGGAAAGGAAGGAAGGAAGTGGTTCTCATGGCAAACGGTGAAGGGTTCGACAGTAAGCTTGTTCTTGCCCACAAATTCCCTGAGGTATATCATTCTCGTGTTCTAATTTGTTCTCTGTCTTACCAAACATCTTATGTTGTCTTCGAGATTGTAATTTATGTATCTCTGTCTCCCGTTTGTTGTTGTTCCCGCAGACAACATATTCTTACACTGAAAGGTAAACCCACCACGCTCCACCTATCTGGGTCTGTTTCTGTGTACTCCAGAAGTAATTCACACTTTTTCGAACAGGGACGCGGCTATTTATGCTTTAGGTGTTGGTGCTTGTGGGCGCGATGCTTTGGACTCCGATGAGCTTAAATATGTCTATCATGAGGATGGGCAAGAGTTTGTTAAGGTGTTTGTTATGTTTGTGGAGTTTGGTTTGGTTTTACATTGGATTGTTGGTCCATGTGTGGAGTTTTTGTTAGTAGACAAGGAAATTGAAGCTGGGTTGCTTTGTTTATTAGGTGCTTAACGTTGTTTATTGTTGCATTTTATAGGTGTTGCCCACGTTTGCTGCTCTGTTTTCACTTGGGTCATTAACTAGGGGTCTGAATTTGCCAGGGCTTGAGTAAGTAGTGATCATCTCTGATGGTGTGAATATTATTGGAACAGGCATACTCTTTCACTTAACCGTAATCCTAATTTCTGTTTTTCGTGGCAACCAGTTATGATCCACGTCTTCTTCTGCACGGGCAACAGTACATAGAGATTTACAAGCCCTTTCCTTCTAGTGCATCTGTAAGTCTCTGAGCTGGAGTGACTAATTAGGTTGCTTTTTCTTCTTTTAGTTGTTCAGGTGACTGTAGAACACTCAATACCGACTGTGTCTAGTTCCTTCTATATCTTTGAAAGCCAGTACAAAGATTCACTTGGTGGGTTTGGAAACATAGTTGGCCTCCATGGAATGTAAGACCAAGCTTGTCCATACTTATACATGAGAAACTTAAACATCCCAATCTCACTAAGTAACTGTTCATATGAAAGAGATTGATGGGGATGGTTAGGAGAAAGACCCTATGAAGCCATTGAGAATAAATTGAGAGCCAGATTCAACAAGAAAATTTGTGATTCCCAATTTTCAAGCATTAGGAAGGGTGCATAAATGGTACCACTTATTGCTGAAGAGCGTATCCCCAAATTTGAATCAAATCCTCCTATTGAAAGTCCATTTTATTTTGAAGCGCTCTCCCGGCAGATCCCAATCCACAATTCCACCTTTGCTTCTCTGTCACAACATTGAGTTTCACCAGAAGGTGAAGTCGAGGTGTCCTGCCCAACCAAGTTTCACCCTTCCTCTTTGGAAACAATAGAGCTCCACTTCCTAGTAATGTCCAAGCCACCTTATTATGGACACTTTTTTTCTTTACCTTGGACCAATGGAATGGTTGTGGCAATTCCATATCCAGTAAACTCCCAAAAGAGACCAAACATTCCTGTCAATTTGATAGTGGACCACAGGGGAAGAGATATGAACAGAAGTTGGATTAGTTTGTAAAAGATACAAGTTGAAATTGTCAGTCGCTAACTTTAGTTTTTCATTGCTTAGACATATTCTTTGTGGCACCAGATATGTTTCTAACCTGATGCATAGGGGATTTTTGTCCCTCCTTTGGTGTCTGTGAGTTATTGGTTGTATAATGCATTTCACTCTTGGTGCAGCTACTTAATAAAGTCAGTCTTGCTGGATTACATGACAAAGGTTTGTATTCAATTGGAGAACCAGTCAAACTGAATAAAACCTCTTTTTTAGGAAGCACAAGTGGGAGAATATTTCAGATTGTCTCCATTCTGCAATGAACGTACAGTTATTGTGAATAAATGAAATGTGTTTGAGCTGCAGTTTTATAACCTCCAGCTTGGGTGTAGTGGAAAATCCCATGTCTTGAAATTCCTTTTTCCACAAAATTCAACTCTCTCTCATGAATATAGAAGAATATTCTCCCAATTTCTTAGGGTAATTAGTTTTCTTTTTAAAAATTTCAGGCAAGGCAGCTATTCTAGAGATTGAAACAAAGTCCTATTTGAAAGACTCTGGTGAATTATTATGCATGAACAGGTGAGTTGTTCCACCATGCATCTGATATAGCCGCTCAGATTTGAAGCATTACGGCTAATGTTCAATAAGCTTGATGGTTTGGCATATCTTTTTACACCATACAGGTCAACTGCATATCTCCGAGGTGCTGGGGGCTTCTCAAACTCATCTCAGCCATTTTCATATTCCAACTATCCAACTGACCAAGTTGCAGCTGTAAAGATCCCAAGAAGTCAACCCTTTGCAGTATATGAAGATTGTACTCAACCACCTCAGGCATGTAATATGGATAACGTTATTGCCATGATTGAACGTGATCTGTGATACTCTTTTACATGTACAGCATCAGTACTTTCAATCTTTATACCTTCAATTAGACTAAGTTACTAGTTTGTTGATTTGTGACATAGGATCAAAAAGTTGGAGACTACTTGAAATAGACACTGGTTGCCTCTTGTTTATTCAAATGCCGACATGTCCTTTATGTGTTTGCATTTGAATTGAATAGAAAGTCTCAACAATTCTGCTTTTTTTACAATTACTCATTATTGAAAACTGATCTTCCATCTTTTCAGTTGTATGAAACTTAAGATATTATATACCCGTGATAATCCTTGGTGCCATGGGTAGGATTTCTTCATGTTCCTGAAAGAGTTAACATCTAATTTGTCTATTCACCATGCTTATTCTTCACTTTGTTTTCCATTATTTTGCAGGCATTGTTGTATAGGCTATCGGGTGATTATAATCCTCTCCATTCAGATCCTCTGACTGCTAAAGTTGCGGGGTCGGTAATCCTGTCTATGTTTATTTTCTTTCTTGGCACAAGTGTATACATGACTTGATCACAATATCTCAACTCGCTAATGGATTGCATCTTTCCTATACACAAACATTATAAACTGAAACCATAGCTCGGCAATTTCTGTCAACTATATTTCAAAAAGATATAGTAGTGGAGTCATTTATTTTGGTTACGAAATTGGAACCAGAGTTCTTCAAAGATGTTCGTGGACTATGCTTAAAATCCCAGTATTCTATGTTCCTTATGCAACTTGCTGTACACTGAACTTATTGAGCTAATCTTCCTTTATCTCATGTCAGATTCCCGCGTCCAATACTGCACGGATTGTGTACCCTCGGATTTGCTATTAGGGCAATCATAAAGTGTGTTTGCAAAGGAAACGCTAATATCATCAAAATCATATCTGGCAGATTCCTTCTGCATGTCTACCCTTCAGAAACTTTGATCACTGAGATGTGGCTTGAAGGCCTGAGGTAGAGTTGCATCTGCTCTTGTAATCACCAAAGTTTTACTTATCCCACACAGCTTAAGAGACCATTCTGGTGTTTTCACTTGCAGGGTGATATATCAAGTAAAGGTGAAGGAAAGAAACAGAGTTGTGCTCTCTGGCTATGTAGACCTTAATCGTTTGACCTCGTCACTGTAAAATAGTCGTCTGATCTATTATTGTCTTGGCAGTTTTAAGTAAATAGATTGTTAGAATAAAAATAGCATGTCAATGCTGCTCAGCTTGATCGTAATAAAGTGATCTCATAAATGAATTTAATTTATTCTTGAATTCCCTACAAACTCTTTTTGTATAAATTGGACTTTTTATTGAGTAATAAGTAGAAACATTAATAGTTCAAATCGGATTGGGAAAGTGCATTAAAAATTTTATGTGACAAAAAGATTCTTTTAAAATTTAAGGGGAAATTTTATAAAACGGTGGGGATAGAGTATTGGCCTGTCAAACGTAGACATACAAGAGAGTTATTAGTAGCAGAAATGTGTATGCTTTGGTAAATGTGTGATATTACTAAGAGAGATAAGGTTCAGAACCGCGTGGTAAGAGATAGACTACAGATAACTAGTTTTATCGACAAATTGAGAGAGACTAGGCTTAGGTAGTTTGGGTATGTAAGCAGAAGGTCCTCTGATGCTCCGATATTAAGTTGTGAGAGAATTATCCTTAGTGAATACAAGAGGAAAACATAAAGGCTTCACAAGAATTTGAGAGAAGTGATCAAGAAGGATTTATTAGAGTTGGTACTTACAAAGGTAGTGGCTAGAAATAGAAAAATATGGTGTGATCAGATAACGGTAAAAGATTAACCTTTAAAAATTCTCCAAAACAATATTGTAGTCTTTAGGAGATGATATTTGCAATACATAGATTATCGAATAGAAAGTCTAACTCAACATTCGTTCTCCCTTTTCTAAGTATAAATCTTGGTTAAGGCTTATGGACATTCAACTTGGCTTCCCGGGCAGGTATGTGGTGATAATAAGATCATCATATTTTCAGGGGTTTTGAGCAAGATCTCTCAACTTAATTAGAGACAAGAAGAGTCGGACTTTGCAGCTTAGCATGCACTCGCAAATTTGGACTTTATCAAGTATATCTTGTTATCTTTATTTTCATTTATGTTTTACTATAATTTTATTTACATTGTAACTTACTTTGCTAGTTTTACCTATTTTCCCTGTAACCTGCATCACTTTTATATTGTCTCATTTGCATGTGGGTTTACAGAAAACAGTCTCTCTATTATACAGGGGTAAGGTTACGTACTATCAAATATTTTCAAATTCTACTTCATTGCGAGATTTTAAACTGAGTGTGATGATGATGATCGACTTGGACCCATACCCAAATCCGGACATAATGTTAATAGGTCAATATAGTTAGACTGAGTTAATTAAAATATGATGTTATGTTATTTAAATAAATTATTACATTTAAAAATAATTTAAAATTTAATCCTTTTACCAAATTTCTTTTAATTTTAAATTGAATAATTAATGACTTACTACGACATTAATGGATCCGGCCATTTTTGAACTACGACGGGTGACGGCGAAGTCTGGATTGAAATCGGACGGTTGAGATGGCTGTACGGATAAAGCCACTTGGGCTCTGTGTGTGTGTATATATATATATCTAAAATGTTCAAGTGTAAGTGTGTAACGGAGAAGAACCGCACAATCGCGCCTCCCGCTAGTTGGTTCTCTGGGGCGGTCTGTTTTTGAAATGCCCAGCGAGATCGAGACTACTTCCGTTACCGACGTTTCTGGAACGGAGACGGCTGTGGAATCAGGTGTCTCCTACGATGACGAAGAGATTAAGGTTCTCAAAGACGCCGTCCGATCTTTGCCTCCTCACGCAGTGAACGACTTGCTATCCAAGGGGGTTAGTTTTAGTGAACTCTTTTCTAGAAATGTAGTGGTAATGTAGTAATTATTTAGGTTTCTAGTGTCTCTCGTCGAACTCGTCGAAAGGTTACTGAAATCCATCTCAGTATCCTTGGTTTGTGCTTTCTTATTATACACACTGAGAGTGAAACTCGCGGTTTGGTCTGTTTGTTTGCCTAGAAAATAATCTTCCAAAGTATCAAGGATTTTGCAGCTGGTATTCGAATTTTATATTGTGTGCTATTTAGTTTTTTGTTTTCCTATCTGTATGTGTTGTTGTCAGTTGCATGAGATTTGGGATTTATATTGCGTCAATTAGTCATCGGGTTTTGTGCGTCTTGATGAATTAATTACTTCTGTTTTAAGTTGAAGAGTGCTCGTAGATCTAGATGAACGTCGTGTTAAGTACAAAGTAGGTAATTCTTCTTATGTTCTCACGATTTTGTTCTCGTAACGTGCCTTCTTCTTTGTATAGGTATGCGTGAGATGTATCTTTCGGTTGTTTGGTATCTGTGGAGAAGCTTATTTACGCTCTCTACCTCCCACTGATATGATTAGAATCATTAGAGAATCAACAAATGCAGACAGTCATGTGGCGGACTCTGGTTTGAAAGCTCATGAACATTCTAGCTTCCTTTCTACTCCTAAAGGATTAGAGGTGGAGCCAGATGTTTGTAGCCTTTGTTTGGGTATATTGCAGTTCCATTACCGCAATGATAAAGGAATACTGGTGAAGAAGTTGAGTCCTCTTGAGTTAGCCATAGCAATTACTGAATTGGTGAAGCAAGAAGGTCATCAGATAGATAGCTTTTCCCTTGAAATTTCTATACCACCTTTGATCCAGGAAAATGAACATGCTGTTTGGTAATTTCTTACATTCCTGATCAAACACTTTGAACTTATAATGTTTTCTTGTTTTCGAATCTGTAGATAGTTAATGTTTAGCTGTTCAGGCTATTGGATGTGGAAATCAGCATTATTGATTTATGACATGTTTAGAGCTCTTAGACTGAAATTATTGGATCCTCTGAAGTTTGAGGGGCTAATAACCTCTCAGTCTCTTGGTAACTTAGTATTCAGTTGCACGATGATCCCTAGTCATTTTCCTTGACAACTTATCTTTTTTGGTATTCAATTGCAAATGTATGCTAGTTACAGTTCTTTTTTTTCTCTGATGTAGGTTATATCTGAAAAGAAAATTTAGACCAGAAAATAAGTTCCAGAAGAGACATCCTGAACAAATTTCTGTAAAGGATGCCTTAAAATTTGCTTTGGCAACTTCGCTTGAAACATTGTTGGTAAGTAAAGCCTTGGTTCTTTTTTATGTTGTGCTGCATATTTGAATCTAGGTGTATCATCTACCAGTAGTACGTTATTCTTTTTTGTTTATGTTTGAAATATTTTTGGTTGAGATTCTACTGATGAAGACCATATGACATTTGGATATACTCGTTATGTACGTAAATTATGAAGTTATTATATATAGGCCTAAAAATTTGTGACCTCTTTAAAGATTTGAAAAAACAATTTCAGTAGTGTTTCTTATGGAAAAATAGAGTAGAATTTGTACTTCTATGGTTAAAAAAATTGCTCTTTTAGACTCTCCAATCAATGCTTTATTAAACTGAAGCTCTTCAGGGTGTAAAATCAGGTCCAACCTCCTACCGAATTCGTTTGACGTACACTGAAAATGCAACTTCAAGTATTAGCTCAGATGTGGTGGAAAGAAATGGTGGTAGCAAGAGAAGAAAAACAGGCATGTAAAGTTGTTGGAATAACATATTCTTTTATATATAACTTCTACTTATGATGCATAGTTCATGTGTTTTCATTGTTACTTGCTCCTGGCAATGAACAATTAACTTTTGGTATTTATGAACATAAACCAATTGCAGGCAGTGACTTGAGCAGTGAGTTATTAGAAGTTACCAGGGAATGCATTGATAACCATAAATCTGAAGGAGAGAATATTTTGGGGAGGGAACTTACTGATTTAGAAGATAGTGATGAATCTTTTGAACGTTTCAACTTGCCAACAGAAAAGGTAAACCATTTCTATGAGGGACTTCTATGACTTTATGTTTTGGATGTCCTCCAATACAATGCTTGTTTGCTAAGTTATTGCACTTTCTTTATTCGTCAGATTCAGCTTTCTTAAGTGGTTATCTGTCAGTTATCATGGCATGGCAGTTTCTTACTGGTTTGTGATCTCTATTTTACTAGATCAAAGAAACCTGCTGCTTGATGTTTCTTTGCTACAGGACGCCAATCTATTTTGGTGGGAGATACTTCAAGGTAGTTCAATTCATATTTTCGATGTAGAAGCGATTATCGGCCATTTGTAGCATAATACTATTACTGATGTATGAAGAGGAATATGCTCACTACGCTCCTACATCAATTAGGAAGATGATAACAATAGCTTGAATTAATCCGATGTGATTCTATTGTCTTGATTTTCTACGATGCTTGAGTCTTATCTTTAACAAACAAAATGGAGATTCATGCCAAGTATGCTGTTCATTTAATTGTTGCAGTTTTCTAGAAATGTGAGTCAAACACGCTGGATAATTGAAGACGAAAGAATGGGAGAAGCATCGGTTGAGGTATAAATCTACTATGTCATACAGTTGTTATTGCCTTTACCAACAACAATATTGTCCCTGCATGATTGGAAAAAAGTGAACGGTGTCTGTTTCTTCTTTAGGAAATAATAGGTGGCAGCATTCTTCCAGCCTGTCAGGGTGACAACTACAAATTCCATGCAGCTGGTAGAGAGGATATTGATGTAGGAGGATCGACTCCCGGTTGTGTCCATTGGATTATGTTACAGCTTGTTCTGATTTGTGAAGTTGCTATTTCCAGGTTCGGATGTTGGGTTCGGGCAGACCTTTTCTGGTTGAGATTCAAAATGCACGACAAATTCTGTCTGAGGCTTTGGTGAAGGAAATAGAAACAAAGATAAATAACTTGGAGAAGAAATTGGTTAGACCTACTACCTATTGTAGTACTTTCAATGAATCATTTCTATATCCAACTGAAAAAGCACTTGCTGGCATGCAGGTTGGAGTTAAAAATCTTAAGGTAGTAGGCGATCAAGGTTGGTCCCTAATGCATGAAGGAGAAGCAGAAAAGCAGGTTTTTGTTTACTTCTCTTGAATCAACTTCAGAGCATATTATTGTTAAATCTGACCTTTACGTGTCAAGCATTTTAATATTATCTTTTTAATGTAGAAACAATATTGTGCACTAGTATGGATTTCACGCCCACTTGAGGACAAGGACCTGTTATCAATTGCTTCACGCAAAGATATGGTGATTTTTTTTATTTTTTTGTTGCATTCATATTTGTATGTATTGTACAGCTTACATTTCTATTTATCCCAAGTTGTTTGGTATGGTGTAGCACGTGTTGCAGCGGACTCCAATTAGGGTACTTCATCGTCGTAGTCCACTGGATCGTCCTAAGATTATTCACTGGTTGGTGTCTCGTCTTTTTCTTCGTAATATACAAGCGGCCTGGCCTCTCACTGACAACCTTCTTCTTTTCCTCTATTGAGAATCGTAGGATGAACATCGAGAGGATTGCCGGAAGCTCTCAATATTTTCTTTTGCATCTTTGCACTCAGGTATGCGTGTATGTAATAAACGACATTGACTTTTTCTTTAAAATGCTTAGCCTTGTCTTCAATTGTTTAGCATTATGATAATGTAGGAGTCTCACATGATCACGTTAAAAGTTGGAAGACATTCAACAATTTAGTTAATCAAGTCTTTGGCAAAGTTGAGCCCTTCTTAAAATTGGATAACTGAATAAAGTATGAGATTAAAAATCATTACATTTTCTTTAAAATATGATAACTAATAAAATAAGATATATTTTTTATATAACTTAAAAGCATGTATGACCTTAGGTTTTTGAAATTAGAAAAATTTTAAACATGAAATACTTATTTAGGGTCTCTTTGGTCTATTTTTATTTTTATATTTTTGTTTTTGTTTCAAATTTTTCTTTAAAAAATTTTATTCTTGTTTTTATAATTTTTATAATTTTTTAAAATCATAAAATGTGATTTTTGTTTATTTTTTTACTCTCAGCTATATTTATATTATTTAATATATTAATACTTAATAAAAATTATGAATAATTTGGTTTAAGATTATATATTTAGTTATTTAATATTAATTCTTAATAATTATGATTCAAAATATATAGATTTAAATAAAAGTTTATTTGATAACTTCAAATATATTTAAAATAAAAATTAGTTTAAATAATTATTTAATTATTATTTTAGTAAAGATATAATAAATTTATTAAATGGTCCTTTAATTATTACTTTCTTCTTCAATCTCCATTTTAGCGACAGTTTATAACTTAGGGGCCTTGTTTCTAATTTTCGTTTATTTTTGTTGTTAATGTCTAGTTATATTTTTATTGTTAATGATAATATGTATTTGATAAAGTTTAAAGATGAATATAATATTTTAAATGAAATTAAAATTTTATTTATAAATTAATATGTATTTTAAACTATTAAATAAATTTATTTG
>JAOQMP010000002.1:410701-424719 GCA_027563575.1 Erythroxylum pedicellare
AGCAATTGCGAGGATTTCTTGGCCTCGCTGGGTACTATAGAAAATTTGTTCAACATTATGCCACATTGGCTTCTCCTTTTACGAAGCTACTACGAAAGGATGCCTTCATTTGGAATTCTGAAGTAGAGCAGGCCTTCGTAGTTTTGAAGCAAGCATCAATGTCCACCCCTGTCTTGACACTTCCTAATTTTTCCAAGCCATTGACGATGCAAACGGATGCTTTTGGGATAGGTGTTGGGCCGGTCCTTACTAAGAAAATCAACCGATTGCTTATTATGGCAAACAATTACCTAGGCACATGCTGAAAGCTTCGACTTACGTACGTGCAATGTATGCCATTACCTTGGCTGTTAAACACTAGCGACAGTACCTTTTGGGCACTCACTTCATCATCCAGACTGATCATCAACCCTTAAAAAGCCTCGTGACCCAGACCATTCAAACTCCTGAGCAGCAACACTGGCTTTCCAAATTACTGGGTTATGATTTTGACATTGTTTATAAACTTGGTAGTGAAAATAGGTCAGCTGATGCCCTCTCCCGAGTTCTTGAAGGCGTGATGATGCTCATGCACGTATCTTGACCCATTCATGGCTTCTTGGCAGTCTTAAAACGATTCCTTACTACTCATTCTCCATCTAGCACGTTAATGAGAGCCATCGAACAAAGTCCAGGGGAGTATGTTCATTATAAAGTGCAAGATGGTCTTACAATTTTTTAAGACCGTATTTACATCCCCACAGACTCTGGTTTATAAGAATTAATTTTGCGTGAATTCCATGGTTCTGTAGTTGGTGGACACGCTGGTATCAAACGCACAGTTGCCTGAATTTCTTCTACTTTTTATTGGCCACAATTATGACGTGATGTTGAACGTTATGTTCAGGAATGCACTATCTGCCAACAAGTAAAGAGTCCTACCAGAGCACCCTTTGATCTCCTCCAGCCACTACACATTCCACAACAAATTTGGGAATTTATCTCAATGGATTTTTTTACTCACTTACCTCCTTCCAAAGGCAAAACGGTGGTATTTGTGGTTGTAGATCGCTTATCAAAATACGCTCACTTCATTGCGCTGCCTACAAGCTTTTCAGCTCCAATTTTAGCCGACATTTTTGTCAAGGAAACTTGTAGGCTCCACAGGTTTCCTAAAGATATTGTCTCTAACAGGGAACTGTTTTTTATGAGTGCATTTTGGAAAGAATTGTTTAAGCTTCAGGGTACCCACATGTCCACTAACTCAGTATACCATCCTCAATTAGATGGTCAGGCTGAGGTTGTTAATAGATGCTTACAAGACTATCTTCATTGCTTTGTAAATGATAATCCACAGACCTGGCTTAAATTCCTTCCTTGGGCTGAATACCACTATAACACCTCTCTGCATTTAGCCATTAATATGACACCTTTTGAAGCTGTTTACGATCGCTCCCCTCCTTAACTCAAGCATTACTTGCAAGGCACTTTGAAGTTTAATTATGTAGATTCTGTGCTCTCCGAGCGTTCGAAGGTTCTTCCACAGTTAGTAGCCAACCTCACGCGTGCATAAAATTGCATGAAGCAACATCACGATAAAGGGAGGGTGGACAAACAATTCCAGCCAGGTGATTGGGTGTTTGTCAAACTGCAGCCCTATCGACAACGATTAGTTATGGGTAACAGATTTAATAAGCTCTCTAAACGATTTTATGGATCATTTGAGATTGTTGATTATGTGGGTTTTGTTGTTTACAAAGTTAGCTTGCCACCTATTGCTCATATTCACAATGTATTCCATGTTTCGTTACTGAAAGAATACCGAGGAGACCCTAAAGCACAACAACTTCCCTTACCTAACGACTTAATTGAAGGCTACCCATTGTTAGTTCCTCTTACAATTTTGGGTCAACGATAAATTTTTCAGGGTAATCAGTTGATCTCACAGGCCCTGGTTCAATGGAAAGGTCAGAGTCCAGACGATTGTACATGGGAGAATTATGAGGATCTTAAGATCGAATATCTGGGCTTCATCTTTGAGGACAAGCATGTTTTCGGGGATGGAAGTAATGATACAGCTCAGTCCAACGAGACCTCAGCCCAACCAGTAAAGCAGACGAATCCAAGCTCAAAACGCAGGCACAGCCAGCGAACAACGATTAAGCCAGCCAAGTTCGTTGATTACGTGGAATAGAGTTGGTTACATGTTAGAAAAATAAAACTATTTCAACACAACTAGAATGCCAATAAAACAAACACACAATACCAAATTTGATAACGGAGTTCGGTCAAATTGTGCCTACGTCTCCAGAGCTACTGCACACCCTTTTATTAGGGAGAAAAACAACACTTATAAGTGTTTACACTCAACACTCAAACTCACTAGTGTTTACACACTCTCTCAAACCCTTACCCCAATACACCCAAAAATTACTCACAAAACTTTCTACTCTTAGTTTTTTCTCTTACTCACCAAAGGAGGAGAAAACTAAAAATAATATTTTGTTTTCTAATTTTTGGATGAAATAAATGGAAAGGGGGGAGGTTTATTTATACTTGTTTAACCTCCCCCCTCCCTCACTTATTTCCAATATGGGACTAAGTTCCTTACCTAACAAGTATGGTTTCCTCACTAGTGTTTGTGATTCCTCGCTCTTTTTTTTATCATCGGCATAGGATAACTACGTACTTCTTGGTCTATATGGATGATCTTCTACTCACGGGTAACTCCTCGGCTGCTCTTCAAAAATTCATGGTTGCTCTATCATCTCGGTTTTCTCTCAAAAATCTTAATCCACTAAGTTATTTTCTAGGAATTGAGCTCAAACAAACTTTAACTGGGCTGTTTCTTTCTCAACAATGGTACATTCATGATTTACTTTGTAAATTTGATATGGCTAGTGCCAAACCTTGCAGTACTCCTCTCTACACTTCGACCATGTTAAAGCTTGATGATGGCACTTCTTCTATTGATGGGACTCTATTTCCAAGTATTTTAGCATTTCAGTATATCACACTGACACGTCTGGATCTCAGTTATGCAATAAATAAACTATCACAGTTTATGCATCAGTTGACAAATACTCATTTTTGTTAATTCAAGAGAAAACTTCAGTATCTTAAACTTACACAAAATTTTGGGTTACATCTAGATCCCTTGATCTCAATTTGGTGGCTTTCAGTGATACCGACTGGGGGTAACTTCGACTCTCAGACATCTACTTCTACCTATGTAGTTTATCTTGGGAACAATCCTATTTCCTAGTACTCTAAACGTCAGCAGATAGTTACATGTTCATCAACAGAAGCTGAATATCGTGCGGTTGCTAGTATAATGGAAGAAATTATGTGGCTGTGAAATCTTCTTACTGAACTCCATATATCCTCATCTGTCATTCCACGTATTTACTGTGACAATGTCAGTGCTACTTATGTTTGCTCCAATCCTGTTTATCACTCATGTATGAAACATCTGGCACTTGACTATCATTTTGCTTGAGAACAAGTAAGATTGCAACATGTCTAGGTCTCTTATATTTCCACGACAGATCAGATTGTGAATGCTCTCACTGAACCATTGTCTTGTGTTCAATTTGAGATTCTTCGATCTAAGATGAAAGTTTCTCCTCGACACTTCATCTTGTGGGGGCATGATAGAGATAAGGGTTGTGATAGAGATAGGAGTTGAATAGTCTTTGATAAGATTGTTAGTTTTGTTAGATATGTATATTATCTGTTATACAATCTCAACAATCCTATAAGTTAGGATATGAGAACCAACCATAGCGCTATATATACAAGTGTACTGTATTGAAAATATATAAGATTTCATATTAAATTCTTCTTCTCGAGTTAAAAGTTTCTTAAAAAACTCTACGATTGCTAAGGATGGAATCTGACGCTGCATCTAGAAGCTTATAAGCACCATCCTCCGCTGGTCCGCTGAACAAGACCTATTTACTTCTTCAATCCCTGACAGAAAAGCCATTGGAATCAAATTTAAATGAACAATGATTGTCGGTAGCAAATTTATGAACCGAAAGTAATTGTTGTTGTAAAGTGGGCATATGCAAAACATTTTTCAGGTGAAATTGATTCGCAACAGAGGTGAGAGTTGTGTGACCAACATGGTGAATAGGCAAACCACTTCCATTACCTATGGTTACTTTGTTAGGGCCCTTGTACTCCTCAGAGATTTAAAGAGCTATCAAGTTAGGAGTCATGTGATGAGAAGCTGCAGTGTCAAGAAACTAGTCATTGGTAGATGTTGGGGAAGTAATAGCCACATTAGCAGTTATTTTTTCAGAGTGTTACTCATAGATTGTCAGGCAGCAAAAGCCATGTTGATACTAGTAACATACGGAAAGATCTCTTCAGTGAGAGATTATAAGATCCAACTTAAAAGCAGTTGATCTTCTTGTATCCATTTTAAATACATAGGATTTGCTTCTAAAGCATTGGTCGTTGGATTTATGATAAAAGGATGCAATGATGGTGTTCCATCAATGTGATTGGTAAGATTGTAGCACTTGATGATTAGTTTAAATTGTGTTTTCCACGCAAGAAAGTTTGTTGGTTTGAGTTTAACTGAAAGCTGAAGTTGAGCATGAGGTAATGCAGTGGATAGCGAGGGAGAAGAAAGAGTGAGAGCATTGGAAAGAGAATTAGAGAGGTTGAAAAAAAGAGATGCATCTGTAGCTATAGGAGAAGAAGATGAAAAAGATTGTTGGTTTTCTTGAGTTTCCATATTATGGCTCTGATACCATATAAGATAATAAAGTTGAAATGATTTCCTTGATATCACTGTGGTATGGATATATATACACTAAGTTGTTACAATAGTCTCTCAAAATATCAGTAAAGGTTAGATATAAATGTTATCATAAAATATAGCTAACAAACTAACTGAAGATAAGTAATAAATAACCCCTGATTATCTGTTCAGTATCTCTAACATATCCCAACTTATCTTTGCCAGAGATGTACATCTTCATGACTTGGAACCAAATTCCATAGTTATTGTTGTCCAATTTGGTGCCAACTACTATAGTGATCGATTCTTGATTTATTGTGGTAGGTGTCTGCTTCAGCATTTGAGATAGTGTGGATGTCAAATCTGAAACAATTGTACTCTCTATTTAAGAGCTTCCTATAGATGGAGTGCCATCCATGTCTTCTAATGTTTTCCTCTCAATCTCTCGTGTTTCTCTCCTTTTTTTCCCCTTACTCTATGAGAAGTTCCCTATACGCCTTTGAACCTAGCTCTGATACCATGTTAACTTCGTATTTCATTCATCTTTCGATTGTATATACAAGACTAGTTATATAGAATATAATATGCGTACATCTATCTATGCTAAGGAGTTATTACTAAATATCTATCTATGGCTATACAATCTGGACATATAACTGGAACGTGAATCATGGAAGCAATACAGAATGTGAATCATGGAAGCAATACAATCTTCCAGCTCATGACAACACAGCTGATGTTCTTACTGGAATGGACCAAGCAGTCGCTGATGGTGTCGATGTGATTTCTATCTCTATGGGATTCGATGAGGTGCCATTGCATGAGGATCCTATAGCAATTTCCTCGTTTTCAGCTATGGAGAAGGGTATGTTAGTGTCATCTTCAGCAGGAAATTACGGGTCAACTTCAGGCAGCTTGCATAATGGAATACCATGGGTGTTAATCATTATTGCAGGCTCTGTAGACCGTTCTTTTGCTGGAGATTTGATTCTAGGCAATGGCCTAACCATGAGTGGGTGGACTCTATTCCCAGTGCGTGTCGTTGTAGATGAACAACTTGTTATCTACGATAGGACCTAGTTAACTTGTACTCAACTGAGTTGATGTCACTAGCTTCATCAGCTACCATCTTGTGCGATGACATTGAGGATTTGGGGATCCAAAAGAACACAATTACTAGTATGTCAAATATAGTGCTTGGTGCTATATTTGTGGCTGATGAACCTACATTACTGGAAAGTGTCACTTTTCCTATTCCCGGAGTTGTCATAAGCCCAAATGATCCTCAACAAGTTACGTATTATGCCACAACTGCTAAAAACCCTGTGGTAAGCATAAAATTTCAGCAAACTCTTTTGGGTACAAAACTTGCGGTTGCAGCTTCTTACAGTTCAAGAGGTCCTTCTTCAAGCTATCCAGGTATTTTTAATGCAGACTTAATGGCTTCAGGGACACTTGTTTCAGCCTCTTGGATTCCAATTGGTTATCGGTGCGAATATACACTTGTCGAGCAATTTTGCTTTGCTTTGCTTTCTGGGACATCAATGGCTTGTCCTCATGCTTCTAGCTTTGCTGCATTTCTTCGAAGTGCACACCCAGAATGGAGTCCTGCTGCCATTAGGTCGGCCATGATAATGACAGCAAATCCATTGGACAACACTCTCAATCCAATTAGAGACTGTAGTAAATAAGGGAGACAGAAAGATAAAGGAGAATACTTAAACAATCTAAATATCTCACTTGATTTGGATTTCTTGTCTCATTTAGAAATGAAATAGTACATGGTATTTATAGATACGTAAGACACCTCTTTGAAACAATACAACTCTCGGAAAACATAAGATAGTAAATGCAAGATATATGTATAAGAAAAATACAATGAATCTCAAAATAAATGAACTAAATAATGAATCAAGTTTAATTAAATGCTCCACTAATATAATTCGATTTTTTTAACATCCTTCCTTAAACTTGATTCTTCTTGGTAACTCTAATCCATGCACGTAGCTTAGCAAAACTTTCAAACTTCAATCATTCGGTAAAAATATTGGCTACTTGACAATCACTTCTCACGTAAGAAAGCTCAACTTCTTTGTTCTCAACACACTCTCTTGTGAAATGAAACTTCGTATCTATATGATTACTTCGATCATGGAATATAGGATTCTTCCCCAATGCTATAGAAGATTTGTTATCCATAAAAATAGAGGTAGCTCCATCTTGAGTTACATGTAGCGTCTTCAACAACCTTCTTAACCAAATTGAATGTGTGATACAAGAAGTAGCTTCAACATATTCGGCTTCATATATAGATAAGGTCACTTTGAGTTATTTTTTAGAAATCCAAGCAAAAGCAGTGTCACCCATGAAAAATATAAACTCACTTGTGCTCTTTCTATCATCAACATCACCTCCCCAATCATTATCACTAAAACCAACAAGTTGAAAATTAGATGAAGAAGAATAGTGCAAACCATAGTCAATAGCACCTTTGATATATCGCAAAATCCTTTTAGCCATTGCCATATGATACCTAGTTAGAGCTTCCATAAAATGACTTATAATCCCCACTCCAAAGAGAATATTGGGTCTTGTGCAAGTCAAATACCTCAAACTTCTAACAAGACTCCGAAAAAGAGTTGGATCCACCTTTTCACCTTCATCAAACTTTGACAATTTTGTTGCACAATTCATTGGGGTATTAATGGCTCACAATTCTTCATTTTAAAATTTTCAAGAATCTTTTTTGCATAAGCCTCTTAAGAAATAAAGATACCATCATCATCTTGTTTAATTTCAATACCAAGGAAATAGGACATAAGTCATATATTAGTTATTTCAAATTCTTTATTCATCACCTTCTTAAACTCTTCAAACATCTTTGAATTGTTACCCGTGAAGATCCAAGTCATCAACATATAGGCATACAAGAAGAATGCTTCCATTTTCACCTTCTTTAACATAAAGAGAATGTTCTTGGGGACATTTGATGAATCCATGGCTTTGGAAATACTTATCAATGTGGCTATACCAAGCTCTTGGGGCTTATATCAAGCCATATAATGTCTTCTTTAACTTCAACACTTTATCTTCATGTCCTTTCACCAAATACCCCAATGATTGTTAGATAAACACCTCTTTCTCAAGGTAGCCATTCAAGAATGTTGAATTGACATCCATTTGATAAATCTTCCATCTCTTTCGTGCTGCCAAGGAAACGATTAATTGAATGGTCTCTAGTTGAGCCACATGAGCATACACCTCATCAAAATCTACTCCATGTTGTTGAATATAACCTTTAGCAATAAGTCTTGCCTTATACCTCTCTACTTCTCCTTGAGCATTTCTTTCGAATTTATATACCCATTTTATACCAATCGCCTTTGTCCCTTTTGGAAGATTATAAAGCTCCCATGTTTCATTCTTTTGAATTGCTTGAATCTCTTTATCCATTGCACATTTCCATTTCTATGCTTGTATAGCTTCTTCAAAGTGTAGTGGCTCGAAATCAGCAAAGAGACAAAATAGTGTTATATTTTCTACCATCTCTATAGACTCATAAAGATCTTGTAGACTCCTCCTTCCTCTAGGACCCTCGAACAAGCTTTGAGAAGGATTTTCATTTCTTCTAGGATTGAGTGATTGAGGAGTATGAATATCTTCACGCCTGTCATGATTAAAATCTCTAATCATAGGAAATGAAACACTTTCTTTATTTTCAGAGACATCTCACTTCCACGAACTTTCTTCATCAAAATCAACATGCATACTAATTAAAATCTTCCCATTGGTAGGATTAAACAACTTATAACCCTTAGAATTATAGCTATAGCCAATAAAGATATGCTTTTCAATTTTGACATATAACTTCAATCTCATCTCTTTACGAACATGAGCATATGTTATGCTTCCAAAAATTTACAAATGAGAAACAGTTAGCTTCTTACAGCTCCAAACTTCTTGAGGAGTCATCCCATAAACATTTCTAGTAGGGGATAAGACGGAAAAGAATATAGCACAAGCAATAGCTTCGGTCCAAAACTCCTTTGGCATATTCTTCCTCTTTAGCATGCTCCTTGCCATGTTGAGAACATATCTATTCTTACATTCCACAACTCCATTTTGTTGCGTAGAGTATGGAACCATAAGAAAATGACAAATGCCTTTAGCTTTGCAAAATTTATTGAACTCCAACAAAGTAAACTGCCCCCCTCTATCTGCCCTCAAAGATTTGATGACAAATCCACCCTGATTTTCATCTTGGGCTTTGAACTTTTGGAAAACTCCAAAAGCTTCATCCTTACTATTCAAAAAATAAACCCAAATTTTACAAAGAAAATGTTCAATGGAGAGTAAGAAATAGTTTGCTTTGCCATAAGAAGATTGCTTAATTGGGCCACAAATATTGGCATGAATAAGTTGAAGTGGCTTGATGGTTCTCATGTGGACTCCTTTGAAAAAGGCTTTCTTACTTGCTTTCTCATAACACACCCTTCACATAATTGATTGGGTTGAGTAATGAGAGGCAAACCATTCACCATATTCTCCTTTGCTAATAAATTTCATTCTATAAAATTTAGATAACCAAATCTCATATGTCAAATCCAAGAGAAGTCTTTAACACATATCTTCAAGCATCTCGGGTGATCAACATTGACATTGAGCTTGAATATTCTATTCTTTGACATAGGTAACCTTACTATTAAGTTGTGTGCTTCATCTCTTAAAGTGCAACAAGCATCTTTCAAATGGATATCATATCCATTTTCTAGCAATTGTCATATACTCAAGATATTTACTTTCAAAGAAGGAACGTAATAGACTTACAAAATAAGTCTATGACCGCCATTTTTAGTAAAGACAAGAATATCACATTTGCCTTCAATTAAAACTTTTAAATATTTCCAAAAACAATTTCTCATTTTTTTTCTTCTCATCAAGCTCCATGAATAGCTCTTTATTGCCACTCATATGGTTGCTAGTACTAGTGTCAAGATACCATAAGAATTTATTTTCTTCTCCTTTATTAGCCAATAACAAAAGTAGTTCTTCTTCTTCTTCTTCTTTCATCTCCACAAGATGAGCCTCTCCTTGGTTACTAGTAGCACTCTAACATTCATAGGATAATGACCATATTAGTGATAATTATGACATTGACTATTATATTTGTCATACTTTTTTCCTCCTCCTTTATTATAGTAATAGCTTCCACGACCTCTTGAGTTTTGAGATTGTTGGCTTGACTCTTCACTATTAAAGTGATATATGCCACAACCACAATGATTTCACCTCTTTCATAGCCTTGACTAGGACATCTTCCTCTTCCTCTTCCTTGTGTGCCGGTAGATTCTTGCTTCTTATCTTTCAAAGAGACCTTTGCTTGAAAGGGTTGAACTACTGGCTTCTTCTTCTTCAATCTTTCTTCATAAGCTTGCAAGAATCCTTACAGTTCATCAATGGTCATGTCTTCCAAATCTTGAGATTGTTCAATAGCCACATCAAGGTCAAATTTTGAATCAAGAGTATGAATAATTTTCTCCACAACACGAACATCTTCCAAATTCTCGCCATATCTCCTCATTTGATTGGTAGTTGCCAAGACTCTTGTGAAATAGTCATAGATGAATTCGGTCTCTTTCATGTGTAAGGATTCAAATTCTCCTCTCAATGTTTGAAGAAGCATGTTCTTCACCTTGTCAACTCCTCTATGGGCCTTTTGAAGAATCACCCAAGCTTCCTTTGATTTTGTTGCATTTGAAACTTTTTCAAACATTTCATCATCCAATACCATATGAATGATGCTAAGAGCATGTTGATCCAATCTAGATTCTTTTGTAATGTGTTCTTTTGTTGTTGATTCAAAGCTCCTTCATTTTCTAATTCATCATATCCTTGTTCTACTATCTCCCATGCATCTTAAGAGCCAAGAATAATTGCCTTCATACGCACACACCACTTATCATGATTCTCTTTTGTGAGTTTGGGGATTGAAACAATGGAATTAGACATCTTCAAAATAATATGTCTCTGATACCACTTTGTGGTAAATAAGGGAGATAGAAACATAAAAGAGAACACTCAAATAATTTAAATAACTCACTTGATTTGAATTTCTTGTCCCATTTTGGAAATGAAATAGTACATGGTATATAGATACATAAGACACCTTTATGAAACAATACAACTCTTAGAAAACATAAGATAGTAAATGCAAGATACATGTATAAGAAAAATACAATGAATCTCAAAATACATGAACCAAATAATGAATCAAGTTTAATTAAATGCTCTAGTAATATAATTGCATTTTTTTAACATTTTGGATGCTGCATCCTTTTAGCTATAGGAGCAGGAAAGATTGACCCCAGCCGAGCACTAACCCTAATGATGCTACTCCACAAGACTATGTGACTCTTTTAGGTTCCATGAATTACACTAAAAACCAAATATTGACCATCACTAGATCAAACAAGCATTCTTGCTCAAAACCTTCGCCTGACCTTAACTGCCCATATCCTTCATCGCATTGTATGATAGCAAAACATATTCGCGACATATGACTTTTGACAGGACTGTCACAAATGCTGGAAAAGAAGGTGCAGTTTATAAGGCAGTGATAATTGCTCCAAAGGGTTCCGTGGTGGATGTCTCACCTCCAACTTTGAGATTTGCACAAATCTATGACAAACAAAGTTTCACAATAAGCATAAGGTACTCTAAGGAGAAGAATGAAAGAGTTTCATTTGGTTCCCTCGTCTGGATTGAAGAGAATGGAAGCCATACTGTGAGAAGCCCCATAGTAATTCTCCCGTAGTTAGTATTTGGTGAGTTTTAAGGTTTCAAAAACGAAGTAACTTCTTTTCCCTAATTAAACGATGTAGCATTCGGCGAGTTCTATATGTTGGATATAAGTATCACCAAGTTGTTTGACTTGATCGGAACATTGTAAGTTTGTAACTTAGAGAGGTAGGCATATTCTAATCGAAATCAATATTTATAAGTATCTTATAATCACCTAGACATAATAATTGCTCTTTAATAATTACTTTGAATTAGTTAATATTTATCTAAACATGTTTAGATAATTACTAAAAACTAAAGAATGACTAACTTTAAATTTATAAAAAATCTACAAATTATTCAAAATAAGTTTAAAGTAACACATTTTAAGATAGACAATATTTTTAATAATGTAGTACCTCCATTTAATTAGGGATACTCCACTTAATTTATGAAAAAATAAAAATGTAAATAAATAAACAAATACTCAAACTTAAAATTATTAAGCTAATTGTAGAACCAAGCCCTAGCCTATTTATCCAATTTCACTAGTGATTAAGTATTTATTGTAATGTTATGCATTTAGCTAATTTAAATATAAATTATAATCATAATATTATTTCACGAAAAATATTTTTTATTTTAAAATAACTTTATAGCTAATATTTTATTTTACAAAGAATTAAATACTTTACATATATTTGATATATTATAAATTTAAAGAAGATATGAAGTTATCGTTCAATTTAAATTTGTAATTTGTATAATAAGTTGAGAATAGATTCGAAAATGAACCTATTTTAATATCTAGATAGAATTGGACATATACTAAATATTTTCAACAACAAAGAAGCAAAGGTTTGTTTAAACTCAATCCGACCCATTATGTTTACAAGTATACTTTATGAAAGAGTAGAGAAGTAAACTAAATCAAAGATTACAAAAGAAGAGTTATGTGCTTGTGAAAAATAATGATATTATACATTATATTTCTATTAAGATACTAAGATATTATCAACCCCCCCTCAAGTTCACATGAGGATACGATTTTGAGCTTGTCTCGAAGTCGTTGGAATGCATAAGATGAAAGAGCTTTGGTCATAATATTAGCAATTTGAGCAGAGGACAAAATATGATGAACGAAAAGAGTTTGTTGGAGATGAGATCACGAACAAGATGATTGTCAATTTGTGCTTTGTACGAGCATGAGAAACTATATCTGAAGCTAAAAAGGTAGCACTAAGATTGTCAGACCAAAGGGTAGGAGCAAGATTAGTAAAACCCAATTCACCAAGAAGGCCAATAATCTAACATAATTCTATAGAAGCAAGAGCAATGTTGCAGTGCTTAGCTTTAGTACTGGATCGATCAATTGTGGGTTCCTTTTTAGTACTCTAAGAGATAAGATAAGGCCTCAGAAAGATACAATAACTAGATGTAGAATGGCAATCATCAGGACAAACAGTCTAATCAGAATCACAATAGGCTTGTCAAGAGAGGTTGGAAGATTTTATGAAATGAATGTCATGAGAGCGAAGATATCATAAAATCCATTTCACTGCAAACCAATGAATGTCAGTAGGACATTGTAGAAATTAAGAGACCTTATTGACAATAAATTGAATATCAGGATGGGTGAGACAAAGGTATTGAAGAGTACCAACAATGCTACGGTATTTAGTAGGATCAAAAAGAGGAACACCGTGATTTTTAGACAAGAGAAGAGATGGAGTAATGGGTGTATGAATTGGTTTAGATTTGTCAAAGTCAGTTCGAAGAAGAAGATCTTTGGTGTATTGGGCTTGAGTGAGAGGAAGACCTTGAGAAGTGGTATGAGCTTCAACACCAAGAAAATGATAAAGAGGAACTATGTCTTTTCATTCTTTTCATCTCTTGTCCCTATACGCCCTAACAAAATGGCATTGCTGAAAAAAATTGTGACATCACTAAAACTAGTCTCACCCTCGTTCTTTATACCTCTCTTCCCAAGTCCTTATAATACGAAGCATTCAATACTGCTATTTATCTTATCAATCTCTTACCTACGCTTGTTTTTCACTGCAAATCTCCTCATAAAGTCCTTTACTGCGTTCAACTTGACCTTACTCATCGTCGTGTTTTCGGTTGTGCATATTTTCATTATTTGGGCTCCACTCGTCCAAATAAACTTATACCAAAATCTTTTCAAATTGTTTTTCTTGGATGTGCTTCCTACTATTCGCCAATTTGATGTCAATAATGTCTTTCTTTATAGTTACTTACAGGAGCCTGTTTATATGTCTCAACTTCCTGACTTCACAGATGCACACCATCCTCACTATGTTTGCAGACTTCATAAAGCCTTATACAGTCTCAAACAAGCTCTTTGAGCCTGGTTTCACCGTTTTAGTCAAAAACTCCTTGAACTCAACTTTCAAATTTGGCACCTGTCTCTTCATTCAACTCCACTTTCAAATTTGACACCTTTCTCTTCATTCAAAAAACCAACTCTCACACAACTTTTCTC